>BQNB010036437.1:0-50136 GCA_026074375.1 Tanacetum coccineum | reverse complement strand
GGTGGAAGAGATTTTTTTTACTGTGGCAATAACAGTGAAATAACGGCGATCCCTTATATAGGGCAAGTTGTTACTGACACGACGACCGGATGAGGAACACGTGTCCCCCACTTGTCCTAATCGTGTGGTAGGGATGCAACCTATGAGCTGTGTTCTAGCTACCCTCTCACGAATTACGAAGAGGCTTCTTGCAATTCAAATTGACTGGATTCATTGTTTTGGGTGGGACAATTTCTTGATTCTTCCTCGATACGCATCTAGGAATTTTGCCGCAACTATTTGTAGTCTAGCATCCACGGTCTTACCAAGCGCATACTAGACTAGGGGGATATGATGACGTATAGTCCAACCTCGGGTCATGAACCCGACCTACGAATACTATTTACACCCGGGCCCATGACGAATGGGCCATAGCGACACCAATACGGGCTTCCAAGGCCCAAACGATACTGCCTACGGGGAAGTCCATGACATATGGGCTATCACGACAAGGATTTAGGCCCATGAGGTCCAACCAGCGCACACGCGCGCAGGTATTTATAACACTCGTTACGAACGAGTCATAATGATGAGAGGAGCCCACTAGTTATTAAAATAAACGGTGGGGCCTCTTGGTTATTAACCTAATTAATGGGACAAAGCCCATTAGGGTTTGGTGAGTGTATAAAGGGCACCTAGGCTCTCATCCAAGGTATGCTCTCATAACCCTAACTTTCTACTAAGACCCTAAACCGATTACTTACTCTCACGCCGGAGGATAATCGTGGGAGACAATCCCACGGTAAGCCTAACGGTGCTTTGTTTTCTTAGTGCGCAGGTCTCATACATCAAGACTCAATTGATACAGGAACCGGAGCCTAACAGATTCGTATTACACCTAATTTGGATTTAATCAAGGATCGTCTAACTTTTGTATCAACAAAGATAAATTAAATGATACGATTTATGAAAATGCTAAGTTAAGTGCCTAGTTATTTGATAAGGATTTTGAACAAAAGGACACCACCAAAGGTACGAGTGCGAATACTAAGTTTGCAAATCAATCAATCTTGGGGAAACAGTCTTTGCAACCTCTTAGAAACCATTCAGTTGTTCGACAACCGAATGCATTTCAATCTGACTGACCAAAATCCTCAAAAACTCGGGTTCCTCCCGAGGTTGTTGAGATGAATGATTTGTCAAACTTAGTCACTTCAAACTCGGTACCTACCACCAAAAAATCAAAAGTTATGAAAAATGATAAAGTGATTACCCCAGGAATGTTTAGGATTAATCCTTTGAAGACTTATAGGGAAGATAAATTTGTGCCTATCAACTAAGCCAGAGTAAGCGTTAGGACAAAAGCGATCACTATTTCACAACCTTGTGTCATCACTAAGAAAGATGTTAATTCTGACTTAAATGGTTTATCTTTTACATGAGTAGACAACACTGCTAAGACCAAAAGGCCACAACCTATGAGCAATAAAAAGAATGATAGGGTTCTATCTGCGTCTAAAAGTAGTTGCATCAAGAATAAAGATGTTGAAATAGAAGAACACCATAGGAATTTATTGCTTTCTAAGAATAAGAAAGATATGTCATCTGAATGTAATAACATTAAGCTTGCTATTCGGAATGATAAATCTGAAGTTGTTTGTTCTATGTGTAAGCAATGTTTAATTACTACTAATCATGATGTTTGTGTGCTTAATTATGTGAATGACATGAATTATCATGATTATAACCAAATTGCTAATGTTTCAAATGTTGCAAATCAAAAGAAACATAGTCAAGAAATCTAAGAAGTTAGGGTCCAACGAAATACTTGCTTCATCTAAGCTTAGGAAACATAGAACTTACCTTAGGTGGTCACCAACTAGAAGAAATTTTGACCTTAGTGGACAACTAATTGTATCCAGTAAATCTGAGTGTCAGTCTGACAGTTCTGAAGGTGATAATGCATGTGCTTCTAACCCTCAAGAACCTACAAACAAACAGTTTCCAAATTCTACATCTTTTCTTGGCAGATTGTCCAAACTTGTTTATGGTGCGTTGAATCGGGTTGTTCCAAGCATATGACCGGGAATCTGAAGCTACTCGTCAACTTCGTGTGGAAGTTTATGGGAATTGTTCGCTTTGGGAATGATCATGTTGCTGCATTTCTGGGTTATGGCGATCTTTAATGGGGAAATATCATGATTGCACAATTTTGTGATTTTAATTTAGAGGTTGCTTTCAGAAGGAACACTTGTTTTGTCAAAAATCTTAAAGGAGTTGATATGTTGAAAGGAAATTGTACAACAAACCTTTATACCATCAACCTTCATGAAATGGCCTCTACATCTCCTATTTGTCTCATGGCTTGTGCTACATCAACCAAGTTTTGGTTATGGCATCAACGTTTATCCCACCTCAGTTTTGACACCATAAATGATCTCGCCAAAAATGATCTCGTCATCGGTCTTCCAAAATTCAAGTATTCAAAAGAACATCTTTGTCCTTCTTGTGAATAAGGAAAAAGCAAAATAGCTCCTCACCCACCCAAACCTGTTCCAAATTCAAAGCAGAGACTACACCTACTTCATATGGATTAGTGTGGGCTAATGAGAGTCGATAGCATAAATGGGAAGCGGTATGTTCTGGTGATAGTGAATGACTACTCTCATTATACTTGGGTCCACTTCCTCAGATCAAAAGATGAAACACCAGAATTTATCAAAACCTTCCTTAAGAAAATTCAGGTCCTTTTACAAGCTCTAATCATTATTGTAAGAACCTATAACAACACAGATTTAAAGAATCAAGTTCTTAAAGAATATTTGACGAGGTTGGCATCTCTTACTAAACGTCTTCTGTCAAAACTCCTCAACAAAATGGAGTAGTAGAATGAAGAAACCAAACGTTAGTAGCGGCTGATAGAACAATGTTAATTTTTTCTTGTGCTCTGTTATTCTCATGGGCTGAAGCGATTGCTACTGCGTGCTACACTAAAAACATTCCATATTTCAATGACTATTTGACAAATCACCATACGAGCTTATTAACGGCAGAGAACTAGATATCTCCTTCCTACATGTATTCGGGGCTCTCTGTTATCCCAAGAATGATCGTGAAAATATTGGGAATATAACACCTCGTGTTTTAGGGTCATTTACGATGTCAATAAATTCACTATGTATTTTTAGTATTGTACGCGTTAGCATTAAATCGTAATCGTTAAGTTAAATCGCTTAAGCTAAAAATGATAATTCAATGTAAACGGACATCAAACAATTAAATGTTTACATCAAGCAAGTGTTAAGTAATTATTTTGAGGATAATTATTAACTTTGTTCATTTTATTTTATTGGTTGCGTAAAGTGTTTATGTTTCGCGATAAATTACATTTAGGTATTCCCGGAACCACAAAAATAAATCTACGCTTCAACAAATAACCATTTTTATTTCTAATGAGAAAAGCTTATAAAATTATACCCATATGTATCATATAGGACGCACCATTTAACAAGAAATAAGCAAGACTTATTCATTTTTGCAAGTGTACATCTTTCACATTTACTTATACTTCCATTAAATAAAAATATACATTCATTTCTTTCTTTTACACCAAAAATTGTAAGAAATATCTAGTAAACACTTCTCCTCTTTTTCATGGGATAATCCCTACTATTTGATGACAAGGGTACATAAGAATTAAAGGCCTAGACATTGTACACTAAGGGTTAGTAAAGACTTATAAGCATGACTAGTGGTTTTGACCACTAGTCACACCTTTTAGCCCAATATGAGCCGTCCCCCCCCATTGACTATGGTCTTCATTTAGCCTTTGGTTACTTGCACATGACTAGCTTATACATATAATACTTGCACCTTTACAAGAGATAACATTCACACAACACGTCACTTGAGAAAAAAACCAACTTTTCTCTCTTCCTCTCTTGTTTAACCCACGGCAAACAAACACCCCCTATACAAATCCATAACTTTGATTTTATAAGATCATACAAGCATTCATACATCATATCTAAGACCTACCAAACAGATTTAAAGGCTTGGCAAAGCCTTTACAAGTATTGAAACAAGAAAGAGGAAGCTAGGATTTTCTTAGAAAACTAGGATTTTCAAGTTGTGTAAGCTTGGATTTTTTTTTCTAAACAAGGGTTTAGATCACATTTTTCCATCATCCTACATCTCAATAGGTCATCTAAAACTTAATTAGGTCCTTACATTTATCATTTTATGCACTATATGTTCAATGTCAGCAAAAAAAAAAAAAATCACCATTAGGATACTTTTTAACATGTAAAAGGGATTTTTACTTGTGCCCATTGTTTCATGGACTTTTATTTATGTTATATGGATGCTAATATGATGTTATACGGATGATTAATCTTGTACATCTTGATTTATGTATAAAAGTTCATATATAAACTAGTAATTAAAGTATACTTATGAAAATTCATAGATAAATAAGTGTGTACACAAATGAACCTTGTGATTTCTTGGACATTTTTGGACAATTATGGACTTAAGGACCCTAGGAAGGAATACATGTGATAAATGGTGTTGAAATGGACTTGTAATAAGATGGTTAAACTTGAAAGTTACAAAACAAGGTTTAAACATGTATTTAAGAAAAACATCAAAACTTTCTGATCTAATTCGACATAAAAACTCATGTTTTATAAATATATTACACCTCATGACGATTCCAAATATGTAAAGAACTCGAAAAACCGCCTTATAACGAAAAAGATACGGCAAATATACGTTTTACGTTAATACCGGGTTTATAAAAGTAAATTTTATAAAAACAAGTTATCAAATACTTCTGATATATGAAGTTTAGTATTTTTCACAGATCACACATATTTTTAGGATTTCAAAACAATAAGAATCGTAATTTTTCAATCAATAACGAAGAAGTTATGAATTTCGCGAGTTTACGATAATTAATACTTTTATAAAACTAATTTTATAAAAAGTTACTGTTCATCAGGGACATTTATTTTTGGAAAACATCATAAATGAATATAACTTTTAATTACGAGAACGTGCTCGAAAGAATCACTAAAAACGGAGCTATAACGAATAAGATACGACGTTTACGGGTTTTACGATCACTAAAACTATAAAAATAATTTTATAAACTGGTGTGAACAGTAAAAAGTACTGTTCACCAGAGGACATGAAATACAAAAATGTCATATTTTGATACGTCGTCTTAATACGAAAGCGTGGACATAAGAAACGTAAGAAACGGACCTAAAACGATAAAGTTATGTCATTTTTACTAAAGGTATATTTATAAACGATTTCACTTTATAAATATGATTTCACTAAAACAATTAGATGGTGATTAGCTATATAGAATTATATATGGTAGTAGTTACCCAATGTGATTAGTACTTATACGACCTATATTGGATTAGGTTGCACTCGATCATTACCGTGACGCATTTTCTGTGATATACTTGACATACGCTCACTCAAGGTGAGTTCATAGCCCCACGTTTTACATGATTTGTTTTATAAGTTTTTGGGGTGAGAAACATGCATTGTTTTACAATTGGACACAAGTGGATAAGTTTTACATTATGATTACGTGTTGCCTAAGTAGCGATAACCCAAGTTGAGCCCATTATCATGAACTGTCAATTACTGGTTTGTGAGCGCGAATGTTATGAATAGATCTATTGGGATTGACATCCCCGTTCGGGTGATTAGCTATCACTGGGCAAACGAACGTATACCATGTCGAACATAGGATGTTGTGGGTTAGAACATCACCACGGGCAATGTAGGCCATTTATATGGTATTCATTTATGTCGAGCTTCAGTGTCATGAGCTTAGGGCAACGTAATTACATTTATATGATGTCTGCATCTGTTGCATTATCATACACTTGAGAAATCTTGTGGTCCTACAATATACGATTTATCAAACCTATGAATTCACCAACATTATTGTTGACGTTTTAAAGCAATGTTTTTCAGGAGGTCAATAAGCACGAGGTGCAAGGGATACATTGGTGGTTTTGATTTGGATATCATGCATTAAAGATTTTGTCGCATTACATTTTGTATATCTGTTATGGGCTAGAAATCTTTGTATTTTGAACAAGTGAACAAGTGAAGCTTCGGGCTTATGTAACAAATACTTTGTTAAATCCAATGTATCGGTTTTAAACGACTTTTTGGTCGTTCTATATATATCTTGTGTTATTGATCATTGAAGTAACACGCCCCGGACCCTTATTCCGCTGCGACCCAATTTGGGGGTGTTACAGATTGGTATCAGAGCCAAGGTTATAGAGAACCAGGTCAAATGTTTTTGCTGGACTATAACCGTTTTCAAACATTGCATTCATAATGGACATACATATGTGCATACATTCATACATACACTAGTTGTTGCATTAGTTGATTAGACTAGATGCATTCATGATTGATATACATATTATGATATAAATGTATATTACTATAAGGGTCTTATATTAAATACTAATATAAGCTATTTTGGATTTTCAGATACAGTCATGTCAGATTCAGATGAATCCACAGTTACATACACAGAGGTGTCCAGTCCGTTCGAGGGCTTCTCAGGCATTGGATCACCAGGAGTTGTTGGACCTGAGCACGAGGGACTGCCCTGGATGCTAGATGACCCGTATGTATAGGTCGCCTTACAGGCCCCGCCATCACCAGACTACATACCTGGCCCCGAGAAGCCACAATCACCACCACTACCAGACTTTGTCTCAGAGCCGGTATATCCCGAGTATATGCCGCAGGAGGACGAGGTGTTTCTGGCTGAGGAGCAGCCACTGCCTGCTGCTGCCTCACCCACTACTCAATCACCAGATTATGTTCTGGAGTCTGACCCTGAGGAGGATCCAGAGGAGGATGACGACGAGGGCCCTGAGGAGGATCCTGTCGATTATCCTGCCGACGGGGGAGATGACGGCGATGACGAGGATGAGTCATCAAAGGATGATGAGGATGATGATGTTGACATCGAGGCCGATGATGATGAGGAGGAGGAGGAGCACCCAGCTCCTGCTGACTCTACATCTGTTGCTTTACCAGCTGTCGATCAGGCCCCATCTGCGAAGGAGACAGAGCAGTTTGAGACCGACAAGTCTGCGGCCACACCACCACCACATCCTACATAACGCGTTACTGCTAGGATATCCATCAGAGATGAGACACCGATATCAATTCCTCCTAGGGAAAAGGTTGAGAGACTTCTTGCTATGCCTACTCCACCTTCATCACCACTTTCCCCATGGTCATCACCACTTCCCCATATACCTTCTCCACCACTACCCACGATACTATCACCACTACCAGTATCACCACCACTACCTCAGATATCCTCACCACCACTACCAGTATCATCACCGGTACCTGTGTTATCTCCATCACCACCTGCTAGTCCTATTGGTCCGTTAGGGTATCGAGCTGCGATGATCCGGCTGAGAGCCGAGGCTGCATCTACTTCCCATTTACTACCATTACCACCACCCATCATACTCTCCCATACCAGACCAGATGCACCATCATCAGGGACACCACCTTTGTATTTACTCTCTACTGACTGAAGAGCAGACAGACCCGAGGTTATCTTACCACCTTAGAAGAGGTTAGGTATCGCTCTTAGTCCTAGATACGAGGTCAAAGAGAGCTCGTCTGCTGCTACTGCTAGACCGGCTGGAGGTCTTAGGGCAGACTATGATTTTGTTGCCACTATGAATATGGAGATCAGGCATGATCTAGAGAGAGATGTTAGATATGGGATCACCGACTCTTGGGATAAGATAGTTGAGGCTATACAAGGGACACCAGTAGTTACTGATGTGATAGAGTTTAGCCAGAGGATGACAGAGTTTGAGACTAGGGTTAGGCAGGACACAAACGAGATATATACAAGGTTGGATGATGAGCAGTCTGAGCGACAACTGATGGCTGGTCGGCTCAACATGTTGTATAGGGATAGGCGTGCGCATGCACGTACTGCTAGACTCATGGAGACAGAGGTCAGGCTGTCATAACAGGGCTCGAGAGACAGCAGGGACCCGCTAATGGTTCGGCACAGCCAGATGCACCAGAGGAGGCTGGTAGCAGTTCCTAGATTCTGTTATGGCTAGTTATTTTGTACAGCCTACTAAGTATTACGGGTAACTCCCGGCTAGTATGGCTTTAGGTTGTATATAATCTTTTATCTTGTAACCTAATCATTGTGATCATTTTGTATCTAAACCAATAATGTATGTTTTCAAATTATATATGGAATGGTGGTATTATGTCAAGTCTGTAATTGAATTTATTATGAATGAATGTCGATTTAGCTACACCATTGTTAATTTAAATTCAGTTGTGCATTTCACTGTGTGATGTGATCTCATTTTACTTATTAGGTATATGTCACGTCATGGTTATGATTTTATGAAATCTAACGTGTATTATATTTTCTTGTGATTTGAAAAAAATGGTTCCAAAGAAAGGACCACGAGGTTAAACCCAGAAACAACACCGCCGCAAAAGCCGCCACCACTACCACTATCACTAATGCCCAACTTCAGGCAATGATTGACCAAGGTGTTACTGCCATTTTGGCAGCACGTGATGCAAACACGAATGGCGTCGACAGTTTTTCACTCTGAATCTTACAAATAAAAACAAACTCCTGTCATATTCATTAAACCACAATTTTGGCATTTGACCAAAAAATTTGGTATTTGCACACTTATCAAAATAAAGCCTGTTTTTGGATCTCATTAATCGGTTTGCGTTTGGTTGAGCTCCGGATTAAGAGAAAAATCAGAGTTTTCGCGGTGGAACCAATATAAACACAACCTGAGCACACACACCACAAGACTTACAAGTGCATCGTTGACAAAAGATAGCCAGTATACGAATCACCACACTTGCAACACACTTTTTGGTCATTACAGGAGATCTTTTGTGAGGAAAATTGAGACTGGGGTCTTGTTTGCGACACAACCATGCTCTCGAGGAGACATTAACAACGTTGAAATTCAGATTCACTTGAAGTATTATTCTGAAACTTCACTGAAAAGCTTTCTCCAATATCTTTTCGTGTCAGCGTTCACATTCTACGACAATTAAGAACCATAACAGGTCGCCTACAATCGCGTAAACAAATTCTTTCAATCTTAATGTGTTGTTTGACAGACGATTTCGGGCATGGAAACAAGGATCTATTGTTTTTGAGTTTTCGCTCTTGAACATAACAAATGCTGAAGTGGTATGGCAAATTTCCACAAGCCGAGCATGCTTTAAATCGCTTTAAAGGCGAAATCGAATAAATGATGTCATATAAATCTAAATAGATAGAGAGTGGATAAGGAAAAGAATTAACTGATACGAACAAAAGAAGACTTATTCTCTTGGTTTTTTCGAATTTATTAACACATATTTCACAATTGGTCAAAATCATATAAGATTAACGTAAACCTGCATAATGCGATCATTACTTCACGTACTCTCACAATAAAAACGCACAGGTGATCGGAGGAGTAGAAGCCGCGAAGCTATTTCTCCTTCGGTGAGTTCCTAGAACAACCCTCGTAATACCCACTTTATAGGTTAATACAGTACCACACAGGTGAGCCGAATCGTAGTGAGCACAGAAGGAAAGTTTTAAAATTCTTTAGTTTCGAGCTGGGAACTACATAGTACACAACGGAAACTTTATTCTATGATAAATACTCAGTGAGAAGACTTATAGGTTGGTATTTGTAAGCACAATCTATGAACATCTCTATCACTCTCTCATTTATATGGACTAATTTTTTATTTTTTTGATTTTTTATGGTTTTTAAGGGTTATATGATATAATTGGATAAAAAGGAAAAGAAAATATATTGTGGTGTTTTGTAATAGGAGATATAAATAAATAAGACAAGTTCAGATCAAAGTCGGATAACAATCGTAGCAAATGCCTCCCCGGCAGCGACGCCAAAAATTGATATTCGCGAATTAGTATACATGAGAATCATGATAAAAAGATTCCGAAGAGATATCCCGGTCGTTATGTCCCAACGAGCTGCAATTGAAATTTATCCTGTTTGATGAGAATTTGAATGAGGGAAGAAACTGATAATAATTAGAACTAAATCGAATTAAATAAAACCTAATTAATCTACGAAACAAATATAAGTGAAATGGGATCTTAAATAAACTACGGGAAACAAAAAATTAGGTATATAGGAAAGCCAAAAATAAATCTAATTAAATACGGGAACCGAATAAGGTATCGGAAACCTGAAATATAAAAAATTAAGAAAGAATAAACGCTAAATTAAATTAAAAATCAAAATAAATTCTAATTAACTTAACTTTGAAAAATAAGCGAAAACTAAACGAAAACGGAGGTCAGTTTTGAATGCAAACGAAAGAAACGGTACAACGTACCCGGTAAACAACGGTCTAAAAACTGAATTGAAAGAAAATTAAGCCTATACTAAAAATTTAAGTTTTCCGTCAGACACTAAATGACAAAAGAAAATATTTATAAAAAAGAAAAAATATTTTTTATTAATTTTTTGGATTTTTTTATGAATTTTCTAAAGATTTCAAAACTAATTAAAAACTAATTAAATAAAAAAAGTCAGAAAAATATAACTATAAAAAATCTAAAAAAAATCATATTAAATAAAGAAAAGTTAACAAATCTCATAATAAAAAATATAAAAAATGCCCAAATTTTTTACTTGTTAATAAAAAGTAATTAAACTAATTAAACTTAAACCTAAATTAATTATTTAATTAACTAAAACTAACTGCTGTTAAGACTAGGGGACTAACAGTGAAAGAACACAAGGACAAACGGGGTAACAAGGCAGTTAACACTAGGGGACTAACAAAGTTAACAAGAAAAGACCAAATTACACAAATGGTCCCTGAAGTGGACCCCGATTACAAAGTGGGTCCCAACAGCTTATTTTTGAAAACTTATCAAAGCAAACTTATTAGGGGCTTTAAGGGAACAATTTTCCTAATGACAAGCAACATAAGCTGAAATCTCAAGAATAAGCCAGAAATGAGAGCTTTTGGGGCTCAAAAGCAAAACAGCTATTCAGCTTATTTATTGTTTCCCTTATCTTTTTTGGCTTAAGCTCACAAAAAAGCTGAAAACTAAAGAAATAAGCTACTAGACCTATGGGAGTCCTAATGATAAGCATGGTCACTAAATTAAGCCCTAAAATAAGCTGAACTATAAATAGGTTTATACTAACAGTTTTATAAAAGACAGAAAAAGGGAACTTAAAAGCACTAATTAAGCTATATTAATAAGCAAACTAGGGGAAATAGGCTGGCAAACCTAAGAGTGGTACTTATAAGCTACATTAAAAAAACCATAAAAACCTAATGCTTAATTCAATAAGCTAGAAAATGTGGCTTAACCCTGGTGCTCAGCACCAGGGGAGCTCAAAACAGTGAGCTAGGGGGCTTTTGGGCTTATGCAAATAAGCTCATAAGAGCTTTTTGGCTAAGATCCAAGTACAAACAGAAGAAAAGGGGAGGCAAATAAGCTTATATTCAAAATTTGGGGCTTAAGCTTAGATACAGCGGCTGGATCTAAAATGGGCTTAAAAATGGGTGATTTCACTAAACACATATGCATACACAACTTTGACTTATGCTGCCAAACCAAAGACAGAACAAAAGGGTCCTTCTTTTTCAGCTAGTTATGACAATAAAAATAACAACAAGAATGTGGTGCCTTAAGCTGTTTCAACAGCTTAAGCCCATAAGCTCACTTTAGCTTATTAAAAAAATTGACAGAATACAAAGGGGTCTCAAAGACTTAATTTTATATTAAAACCTTAGATTAACTTGGCCTAAATAAGCCCACACACTCAGCCAAAGATGCGGATTGTGTTTTACCCCCATGGTTTAACCCCACAAATGAACCATTTTGACACCTAAACAACACCCCCATTATTTAAAAAACACGAATTTTTTACTGATTTTAAAGTTAAGGGAAGGGTCACAATGATGATTATAAGTATTAGATAGCATTTAACTCACTCTACATAAAATAAAAACAGAATAAAAGCTTAAATGTTAGTTTGAATTTGACAAATGCAATAACACAAAAACACTTAACTTTGATTAAAACTGAAAGAAATACAATGAAATCCTAAAAGGACTGAGGTACAATAATATTGAAGTAACTTAACTAAATTTTTAAACTATATAAGAAAAACAGAGGTGTGGTTGCTCACTTGCTTTTCTTTTCTTTTACGAAGTCCAAGTCGCTTCTCTTTGTGTTTGAAGAGCTTGTTGTGAGCTCACAAAGCTGCTTACTCATCCGAGCCTTCCATATCTTTCTTTTCATCTTAGCCAATGATGGGTATCTTCGGGTTGGAGTGAAATATACTGGAAAGGGTTGTAGGGCATGGGTTGTGGGGAGAGGGTAGGGTGAGCTGTGGGAGGTACATGAGATAGTGGTATGGCAAGAAAACGGTGGGAAATGGGTAGTATGGGTTTTGGCGGGTACGGGGGTGTACAGGGTTTATGGTTGCAGGTTTAAATGGAAGGGTTGGGGAAGAGGCACAATTAGTCCCTCTACTTTCTTACTCTTTTCATTTTATTTTAAGCCTAATTTCAGTTATAAAGATGTTTTGGAAAGAGGCAATAATGGTCCTTGTGGTTTTATAACAAAAAGAGAACAAAGAAGGTTAGGGTAATTGGCACTTTTGGTCCCTGTGGTTTATAACTAAAAGGAAACAAAGAGGGTTTTGGTTAATTACAACAATGGTCCCTGCTGTTTATTAACTAAAAGAAATAAAAGGATTTGGTTAATTGCATTTTCAGCCCTTGTGTTTTATTAAACCAATTTTCTTTTTAAAACAACTTTCAAAATGACCTTTTAGTCCTAAAGTTTATAAAAAGGATAATGGGCTTTTGTTGGCTGGTTTGTATTGGGCTGATTGGGTAGGCACATTGGCTTGGGTTTGGGCCTATAAGGTGTGTGGGCTTTGTGTGTACAAGGCTGAGATTCTGTAACTGGGGCTAGATCGGGCCTTTCAAAGTCTTCACGGTCTTTGTTTAAGTGCACAAACAAATGGCGTTTAATTGAATTGAGTCGCCATTTGGTCTTCACAGTCTTCATAACTATACTATTGGCTTTTCCCGGCCCATCAGATGGGTAAAGATTGCATTCAATAGTATTCTTCAGTATTGACTCTGACTTTGGCATTTTTGGACTTCGGCCTTGATTTTGCACAGTCTTTTCCATTCCATGCTCAGTTTTGTCAGTGGGCTTGGTTTGTCTGTTCTTTTCTTTGAGATCCACTTCCTGCACCATACAAATGCCAAAACAAACATTTAATTGGCAGTTTTTGTCTGTTTTTGGTCATTTAAGCTCGTTTTTAGAGGTAAAAGATATGTGTAAATAAGCACTTATCAAGCCTACATCCCGACTTAACTTCGGGTCCGTAGGACGAGTATCTCCACCGGCGCCACCGAACGGAAAGCGCGGAAAAGGATTACCGTCGACCTCCAGTATTTGGTAGAATCGGAAGCAAGTTTCGGTACTACAAAACAACCTAACTTGCATAACTTGGACATTCAGGAAAACAATGACAGACGCATCAGCGGCCCCGTGATAGGCTGGGCAGATTCGCGATGTCCACAGCAAGCTTGGACACTGGCACTTCCCGAGTGAAAGTCCTCCAAAGTTCGACCATCCGAGGACAGTCGACGCATACGCCGCAGAAGAGTAAGCTCGTCCACCCTCAGAAACACCTCGGACCACGAGGAACGCAGAAACGTGGACACTGGCACCAAGCCCCCCAAACGAGGCCGCGGGCCGCCGAAGATCAGACCCGTCCCCAGGCGATCGTCCACAGTACCGCCGCAAAACCAGCGGCGCATTAAGCGATTTCTCAGCGGATAAGAACAGGCGCATAGGCCTTGCAACCATAAAAACACTTCTGATGGACAGGAAGATCAGATACCATCTAAAAAAAAATCCCTTTTTGAAAAAAAAATCGGCGGCCACTATGAAAACTGGCCACGACCTCGTGAGGTGCCACATGTTCAATTCCACGATTAGAAGAAAACGCGCGGAACTGGTTCAAGCAAACTACCACGGCAGAAGCATTGATAGGGTTTGAAGAGTTGCGAGAGGGGCATTCCGCTAAATTTCACATCCAAAGGCAGACGTGAGCCAAGAACCCTGTCGAGCTTGCCAGGGTAAACAGCGCCCAGGGTAGTCCCCAAGCCGCCTACCGTAGAGCGCTATAAGGACGAGAATGCATACACCTCAAGGGAGGGGGCGTGCCCCGAAATACTCAGATCGCAGGGTTATGAATGGCATAGATAACCATACTTCACAAAACACGGTTGTAATATAGGGTTCCCCAAACCTTGATGCGTTGATGAAACGCACAAGGTCTTTATTCAAGGAGACAGCCGCCGCCAGCGGAATAGGCAGAAAAGCTCCTCAAACAACCGGTCAACAGGAACAGTCCAGGAGAGACAAAACCAATGACCACAAGTAGCATCGCAGACAACCTACAAACAACGGTCAGAGGGGCGGGCGAGGGGAAAACGACAAGTACATCCCGCACTGACAATGACCCCAAAGAGAAACTCGCAACGGAAGGTTCAAACTCCCAAAAACCACCACCCATGCAGCACTCCGGTAAGAGCAACCGAGGGGAATGGATACTGCGAGTTCATAGGCCGAAGGCCATACTAACCAATGAATGCGTCCAACTGCAGCCATGCTAATTGACAAATTGGTCAAGGAAAGCTATGATTGGATCACCTGGTGAAGAACATCAAGGAAGGGAAAGATAAACAAAGAGCGGCGGCAAAAAGACGCACCTAGAGACAAGGCATGACTCCTATCTATATGGTTGCAGTCATGACATCAGGCAAAACTAAGCAAAAAGTCAGAATCAAAATTTTTCCGCAGGGGAGTAGGCAATCTTCTATCCCCACTTTAACTGCGGCGACATTGAAAACATGACTGAGAATGAGAAAACGCGCGGTGGTGGAGCCACTTACCATCGAGATCACTCTAATGCAGGCGGGTCACGACATCCACCGCATGTACAATTGATGCGGAGCAACTGCCAGAACATACTGTACGAACATTACCTCCAAAGACTCGCGCCCTGAAGTAAAAAGTCAGTTAAACCCGGCCACGACGTCGTTGACTGGCTTCACGGGAGAAAAGATATGGCCCATGGGGCAACTATGATTACCGGTTATGGTTGGCAATAAGGAGCCACCGCAACACCTGGATGAAATTTTTATGTGTTGATCAAGATCACCATCACCATGACAATGGCATTATTGGAAGACCATGAATCTCAGCGATACGCGCGTCACCCATCCCCGCATGGGTTGCTAAAATCCCCGTCAACGGTCGGAATTGTCCACCATCTACAACACGCCGCAACCGCCTAAAGAATGCAAACAGTCACATGTACGTACGCAACCTTCAGAGACAGCACGCAACCAAAGTGACAAACTTGAAGGTCGCGATTCATCCCGATTACCCGGAGCAAGAAGTATCGATCGGGGGGTCGCTGTCTGATACGGGTAGGGCGGCTGTGTGCGCACTCTTACAAAGAAACCTCGATATCTTTGCATGGGAACCGAAACACATGACTGGTGTGCCACGATCGATCACAGAACACAAGTTGAAAATCCGACAAGGATACTCCCCAGTAAGGCAGAAAAAACGCGGGCAAGCTCCAGAGCGCGCTAAGGCCATTCTGGAGGAGGTACATAAACTTGTGGAGGCAGGTATCACAAAAGTCAATTACCATGATTGGCTCTCCAACCCATTGATGGTCAAAAAGAGCGAGTGGTAGCTTGCGGATTGCGTGTACCTTTCACTGACCTTAACAAAGCACTGTCCCACAATTAATGCCTATCCACTACCGGAGATAGACTGGAAAGTGGAGTCCTTATGCGGATACCCCTTCAAGTGCTTCTTGGACGCATACAAGGGGTATCACCAAATCCAAATGGACAAGGATGACGAGGAAAAGACAACAGCCTTTCACCCAAGTCCCAAGGTGTCCTATTGCTATACGAAATGCCTTCTGGCCTAAAAGAATGCGGGCTGCCACCTACCAGCGACTAACATGTAAATAGACGCGTTCGGGGGGCAAGTTGGGGCCGCAACCTGGAGTTCTTGTCGAATGACCTTGCTATAAGAGCCACACCGAAAAGACGAGTTGGTTGCGCGACACATTGTAGAAAACTTTCAGGGCACTGCGAAAAATCAATATGAAGCTAAATCCTAAAAGTTACTTTGTGGGCTACGGGGACAGAAGGCATGCTCCTTCAGATACTTGATAGAACCTGACGGCATCAAGCCGTGTCCTAAATAAAAAAACAAAGTTTGACCATCCAACTTCCCCTTCACACGCACAAGGAAAGAAGTCCTGTCATTAATGGGAAGTTAGCATCGTTTGATACAGTTCCTACCAGTCAGCAGACAAGTTCCACATCCCCTTGTTTTAAACACTCAAGAAGTGTACGAAGAAGGAGACTTTCCTTGGACTACAGAAGCAGAAGAAGCTTTCACGCAGCTCAAGCAGCATATAGCAGCACTTCCCACGCTAGTCGCACCCCGACCAGGGGAGGAGTTGATTATGTATTTGTGACGCGCTCGTGGACGGCGAGTGGGGCAAATTAGCGTCCTGTGTGCAAACAGACTGATATGGTCTCTCAGCGCGTAGACAACACCGTATACTCGTAAAGTAAAAACACTCTAGGAAACAGAGATCAACTATAGCGCAATGAGAAGCTGATCCAGGCGTTAGTATTCCCGCCAAAAAGACTGCGCAGATATTCAAGCGCACTCCAATAGTGGTAACACAATCACCCCATCAAACAGGTTATCCTAAACCTGATGTGTCCAGGCTTTTTGCAAAAGTGGCGTGCCTGCTAGGGGAGCATAACTTCTCTTATAGAACCACGCACTGCAGTGTAAGGACTTAATACTGGCGGATTTTCTCATTGAAAAACCAAAAACCGATGCGGTACTCCCCAGAGCGTAGATAACACCTCTAAGAACCATGGATCCTTATTTCACGGATGGATCGACATGCGTGACGGTTTCGGGCAGCAGGCCTAACCTTCACTAACCCAATAGAATGGAATTCACTTACGCACTTGCGCTTTGAATTCACAGCCACTAACAACGAGGGCGGAGTACGAAGCCTAATTTGCAGGACACGCATTGCAAGCTCTAATGGGTGTTACGTAATAGGGCCCTTTTGTTTTAATAAAATGTCATTAAAAAAACCATGATTCTAAAACTTCACTTGATGTTATTATGGTAGTCAAAAAGATGTCAATGTTGTAATCTTCTGAAAGAAGGGTTCCCGGAGTCTCTTCCTAATTTGAAGAAGTTGGAGCTAAAACTTGATTGCGACTTAATGGTTGTACTCCTTCGCATTCTCAGATGTTCTTTTAATATTGAGTCCCTCTATTTGATCATTCTTAAGGTAGTATTTCTCATCTCAGGTTGTAATTTATTTTCATTACCATATTGCTAGCACCATAAATGGGGATATAGGTGTATATTGTTTGAGCTATTGATGAAAGACAGATAGGTAATTGATACAAGTCAAACAGTATGGTTTTGGATGGGCTAAAATGGCTAGCAGGTTGGTTTGTTAACACGGGTTTTCTTGGATTTTTACGAATCATTAGGATAATAAATATGATAAGATACTCATTATCAGGCTATATACATTTGGGCTAGCGACACATCTTGTTGCTCTGTTAACAAACCAACCCGACTCAGCCATTTCAGCCCATCAAAAACTATATTGTTTTACTTGTACCCATTACCTAACTGTCTTTCATCAATAGCTCAAACAATATATACCTATAGCCCCATCTATGATGCTAGCAATATGGTAATGAAAATAAATTACAACCTGAGATAAGAAATACTACCTTAGGAATGATCAAATTGAGGGACTCAATATTTACAAGAACATTTTAGAATGCGGAGGAGTACAACCATTAAGTCGCAATCAAGTTTTAGCTCCAACTTCTTCAAATTAGGAAGAGACTCCGGGAACCCTTCTTTCGGAAGATTACAACATTGACATCTTTTTTACTACCATAATAACATCAAGTGAAGTTTCAGAATCATGGTAAAACTGATAATTGGTAATCATGACATATAATAACTTAAAGCATAAGTATAGCTAGCGGTCATTTGAAGCATACCTATACTGGTCAGACATGCTTAATGTTAATCTCAACACAGTCTATAATGAGCGTTTAAGGTTTTTTAAAACATGCATAATAGTAAGATAGAAACAATTCTCAAGTAAAGTAAAGTAAATGAATTGTTGGTGATTTTAGTGTCATCAATCATTTTTGTGTAATGGTGATTTACCCGAGACCAAATGGATTTCAAGTTACATTATAATACAAGTTCGGAGGTGTGGAGTGCACGCTCGTATAAACTATTAACTTGATTTCAAGTACGATAATGGTAAAGGTTGTTAATGTATATTAAGGGGTAAAACCTTGAATGTTTTCTATAGTGACAGAAATCCATTCGTCACCATAGTGTTGCAATGGTTCAAAAGATATGGATGTTTGCGTTAGTGATTGAAATTGTTCGTCGCAGATGGATATATGACTTCAAAGGGCTGCAGTTAGTGACAGTTTTAACTGTCACAAATTCGTTGCTAAAAGTATTTTGAAGGGTTGTGACCATTTACTAAAAGGTGTGACTTTTCACCAAAAGTCACAACTTTTTCCTACAACCACCATTTAGTTTATATATATAAACATAATTTGGTCTTCTAAGATGAACATCTTCACATCAACAACAAATACAACAAATTATTTAATGTTATGCTCTTTTTCTTTTGTCTAGAATTTGAGTGGTTCATTCTTGTCTTATCTCTATACAAATTTCTTGTAACCCAAGGCAATCAATATGGTAGAAATATTGTATCAAGAAAGTGAACTTTTACACGATTCAAGAATTTATCTGGCAATATTTGATTATTAAGACCAGAATACCAACAAACTGATACAATATATTTGGTGATAATCATGATTGGTGAATCGTGAAAGAGATTTTAAAATATCCACTCTAGTTCGGTAGAATAAGGAAAAGTGATATAGGGATCTGATTACTTACATGAAGTACAGTTGTTATTCTCCATGATGTCTGTTTCAAAAGGGTGAGATTTATGATTCAAGGCGAATTTACGAATGATCGTTGGATGTGAGATGAATAAATCTGAATCGTAAATGGGTGACTTGTGAAGATAAGTTTGAAACTGGATGGTGGTATTGGTATGTTCACATAAATATTTTAAATATTTGGTATGTTGTAATTCGTTCGAATGTCGGAGCACGGAGCGTTCTAACTTTGGAGTACGGTACGCTTTCTTTAATATTTCTTGGTTTGGTTTTTATGTGTGTTTAATTCTCGGATCTGAACCCCCATGACAATTTGATTATAATAATATATATATATATATATATATTCTATTCTGCATGGTCAAGTAGGCATATATATTGGACTTTTATGGTAACATTGAATTGTCGAGGTTGAAACCGTTTTTGGCGGTTCGGTTTAGTGCAAACTAATTTCCAGAATTGTGTTTGGCTAGAATTGTATACATGCACGCTTGGGTTTTACAATTTCAAATACGATTTTGATATACTACGACTCATTAGATTATGTACTCGTGGGTTGTAGTATGATGTGTGAAATAGCACTGGATGATTGTTAATAAAACCAAGCCTATTATTCCAGTATTTAGTTTCCTCAATTTGAATCTTGCACTATGTGATTATATGAATGTGATTTCATCGAGGTTGACCGAGTATTATTATATTTTCATATGAAAATTGTAGAATTTGCATGAACTGTTGTGTTCTTTTCAAAATTGGCAATAAATAGATATCAAGAAACGTGAGAACATTTTGATTTCGTAATTTTGAGTGATAGAGATCACCAGTTATTTTCTAAACAGAAAATCGAGTCAGGGTAAAAGACATGTGAAATCGGTATTGAAAAACATGTCTTGATGCTGTAAACATGTAATGCAACCGTCCATGAAATGACTAGGCTTGTCGATAAAGCTTCTACTTGGAGTAAACATAAGGCGCCGTGTTTGCTGAAAAAGATTATTGGACGGATTTAAGTTGCATTAAGTTATTAATCAAATGATTTGTTCACATATGTGGCTCGGGTTTGAGCATGTTTGTTACATTGTCAAGTTGATTAAATTGATTCTCTTTTATGTTATCTACTGTAGTGCCATTAATATTGTGCATGTTACGAATTGGCTAATATGGTTATTTGGTTAATATAAACATGTTAAAGGGCCTGCTCATTAGTGATTGTCTGTTTAGACTACTAACTAATGTAATTGAGCACGTTTAAATTTACATGTTTATTATGTTGAAACAATATGTTATCAAAGTAACCAAATCAAAGTGTTACAAAATGTAATTAAGTTATATTTACCTATGTATTTAGACAATCTACTTGTGGTCAAAAAGGGATATTATTTATTTGATATGTTTGACTACTGTAAATTAAGTACCTAAGTACTTGGCTATAACCACGTATTATGGTTAGGAATAAAAAGGATTCTTCAAAATTAGAAGAAATACAATTATTGATGCAATTACGTTGGGAAATTGATCAAGAAAATTACGCCATCGCTAATGAATGGATTTCACATTTGATGTGGTACATTATCTTGGGATCATAAAACAAAGTTGTACAACGTGGTCAACTATGACATCATAAATTGTTGTTTTAACTTTTTTCGTTAGAAGTGTAATGATCGAAGGACTTGTTAATAAACATTGTCTTATGTTTAATAGTCAATGCTATCATTAACCCGTTATGATAGTGAAAATACACTATTAATAGCTTACCACTTGACAAAGAGGTTTGCTAAAGACTTAGTACACAAAGTCGGGAATAGGGATGAAATAAAAGTCCGTTTAAATTCTCTAATTGTGAGACACCCAATTCCCCTCTAATACAACGTTAGAGGCTAAATTCAATACGGAAAGCTCACACTTATAGATTGGAACACATGTATTAGTATCTCTAGGTATGTGTTCAGACCTGCAAGATACAGAGGTTGAAGTTTATCTTCTTAATAGTTCTTTTGAAAAAGTGCAACGCAGGGCATGATTAAAAGAAACTACCTATATGAGCATGAAGTTTTGCCGCTTCAAGAAGCTTGGACTTGGCTTCCTATATGCTCATTAATGGATAAGGACGCATGGCTTGTAAAGTGTCAAGTACAAACATTGGAGAAATGTAGAAACTCGTGTGTATATTATCTTTGAGTATTCAAACAAGTTGATGGGTTCAATCCGTAAGACACCCTGATTCTCGAATATTTAGAATGCGTAATATACTATGTGAAATTTCAATCTCTAAGATATTTTCATTTATGCATGAGTTTGATTTGTTTTGATTATTTGGGAAATCAAGGATTACACTAAAATGGGAAAGGATTGTTGGTGAGTTTAGTGTCATCAATCATTTTTGTGTAATGATGATTTACCCGAGACCAAATGGGTTTCAAGTTACATTATAATACGAGTTCGGAGGTGTAGAGTGTACGCGCGTATAAACTATTAACTTGATTTCAAGTACGATAATGATAAAGGTTGTTAATGTATATTAAGGGGTAAAACCTTGAATGTTTTCTACAGTGACAGAAATCCATTCGTCACTGTTGATACAAAAGTTAGACGATCCTTGATTAGATCCGAATTAGGTGTAATACGGATCTGTTAGGCTCCGGTTCCTGTATCAATTAAGTCTTGATGTATGAGACCTGCGCACTAAGAAAACATAGCACCGTTAGGCTTACCGTGGGATTGTCTCCCACGATTATCCTCCGGCGTGAGAGTAAGTAATCGGTTTTAGGATTTAGTAGAAGGTTAGGGTTATGAGAGCATACCTTGGATGAGAGCCTAGGTGCCCTTTTTATACTCACCAAACCCTAATGGGCTTTGTCCCATTAATTAGGTTAATAACCAAGAGGCCCCACCGTTTATTTTAATAACTCTGTGGGCCCCTTCCTGATATAACCGTATCAGCTAAAGTGGTGTTATAATACCTGCGCGCTGTGTGCGTGGTTGGACCTCATGGGCCTAAAATCCTTGTCGTGATAGCCCATATGTTATGGGCTTCCCCGTAGGCAGTATCGTTTGGGCCTTAGAAGCCCGTATTGGTGTCGCTATGGCCCATTCGTCATGGGTCCAGGTATGAATAGTATTCGTGGGTCGGGTGCATGACCCGATGTTAGACTATACGTCATCATGTCCCCCCAGTCTAGTATGCGCTTGGTAAGACCGCGGATGCTAGACTACAAATAGTTGCGGCAAATATTCCTAGATGCGTATCGAGGAAGAAACAAGAAATTGTCCCGCCCAAAACAATGAATCCAGTCAATTTGATTTGCAAGAAGCCGCTTCGTAATTCGTGAGAGGGTAGCTAGAACACAGCTCATAGGTTGCATCCCTGCCACACGATTAGGACAAGTGGGGGACACGTGTTCCCCATCCGGTCGTCGTGTCAGTAACAACTTGCCCTATATAAGGGATCGCCGCTATTTCACTGTTATTGCCACAGTAAAAAAAAACTCTTCCACCACCATTGATAAAGCTTCCAATAATCATCAAACCGTAGATACAGGTAAAAAACGCGTGCGCATCCAAACCTTTGCTTCACAAATCATGGTGTTGCAACTTACTGATTTTACATCAGAAATAACAGATGAGGAACTTCGTGAGTTCACATCTGAGTATTATATCCCGTCCTTTTACCCCCACCCCCCCCCCCCCCCCCCCCCCGTCCGCACTGCACCCGGTAGTGCCGGCTGCGGATGCGAGTATAGCGGATTTCCCAGTGGGGAAGGTTGGGGTATACACACGGTTCTTTGAGTTTGCCAATCAACGCGTGCCCCTCTCGTTATTTATGTGCAACATCCTGAACCACTATCGTCTTCATATTTCCCAATTACACTGCATAGGTGCGGCAAAAATATCCAATTTCGAGGTTAATTGCCGCCTCTTGGCAATTAATCCCACGGTCCATTTGTTCCGCGCCTTTTACCATACCTGTTGGTCAAACGGATGGGTATCGTTTTCTAAGCGCGCCGGGCGTTTGCAGTGCTACACCGAAAAATTAGATGCGCTGAGGCGTTGGAGGGAGATGTTCTTCTGGGTAGATGATGCGTTGGTTCCTTGGAACTTCGCCTTCTATACTCAGGGGTTATTGCCGAGGGATGAGCGCCCACCCCCCGGGTCGTATAGTATGGAGGATGCGGAACTTATAAATGAGAACCGTATCCCTATCAACGCATACTCGGAAGCCTTTCTATGCCACATGGGCATTAGCCGTAATTATTTCCAAAGGCCCGAGGAAGTGCCGACGTTTATAGGCGATGACGGCCGGGGTGGGTGCTTGTCCTTCCTTCTCCCTCATTAAGTAGTGTAAGCGCTCTTTTCTTAATTAAGCTTATGTAACCATTTGTTTTTCGTTTTCTCTTTGTGTGACGCAGAGATGGATTTGTTTAGCGTGGTGCATTTGAGTAAGCCCAAGCAGGTCACCGAGGGGGTGCGCCCTTTAAGAGATGGTGAGGAGCCGTGTTGGGAAAGTACGCGGGCCGGCACTTTGCCAACTCGTGCTGGAGCAACCGGAGATTGAGAGTACTGATGTGTTAGCACCCACACCTCTGCGCAGTGTGCCAAGTATAACGGTGGAGCCCCCCATGCCAGACGCAACAAGCATTGGCTCTTCAGAAGATGCTGATGTCGCAGAAGTGGATTCTGGATTGAAACGCAAGAGGGCTACCGGTGATGATGGCGCGGGCCCGTCAAAGAGGGTACGTCATCTCAGTCTAGGTTTGAGTACATCAACTGAGGAGGAAACCCCGGATGCGTCACCCACGCTTGCTGCCAAAGAGGTGACCGAGACTCCTCCCCCCAAGTAAGTAATTTTGAGCTTCCATTTCCGTCCAGTAATAGTGTTGATGATACGCAATCACGATAACGTAATGTGTAATCCTCGTTGTTGATTGGTTGCTTGCAGTGTCGAGGCTACTAGTGATTCCTCTGCGCCGGTGACGCATGCTGCACAGTCCCCACCCCAGACCGGTCCCAAGGCTTTCGAGGGTATGCCGGTGGATCAGCTTATGGGGGAGTTTGATATGGTCACTGCGCAGCAAGCCGCGCTCGTGGCGCAGCTGAGAGCAAGGTTCGCGAATGAGCGCAGCCGGATTATGCAGAAGGATGAGGAGATCCTGCTGCTAAGGACACAGTTGGCAGATGCGCAGGCTGAGGCAGAGTCTGCGAGGTCTTATGCACAGAACCTTGCCGAGGAAAAAATGGCACTGCTTGTCAAGGTAGAGCAAGAGCGCGCGGATGCTGCGGAGTACAAGGCGAGTTGCCACTGGGCTGTGAAGTACTTGGAGGGGGGTAAGAACAATCATTTTGCAGGGCTGGATGATTTTCGCCAGAAAGTGGAGGGGCTGTTGGAGAAGCAGGAAGAGAAGCTACGCAAGCTCAGTATCGAGTACGACGAGGAGCTGTACCCTCACATGTTGTCAACGATTTCTTGTGTAAAAGCTATCCTTGTGGACCCATAGTATGGGTCGTATGTTATTGTGACTTATGCGATTGTACGCACACAATATGAGTTATAAAAGTTGACAAAATATTTGTGCATAATTAGTTGCCTTTGCATGAAAGGCTTGTTTATGATGTGCCATTTGTCAAATTGTTGTGAACATAGTCATTATAAAGTTCATGACTGCAAAATATGCTAAGTTTATATGTATGGGTTGACATTACAATTACATGCGGCGTACCGCCAATACCATTATCAAGGTAGTTCAAAAGTTTGATCTAATTTGTTAAACGTGCACCGTGTACGCTGCTGCGTATCCATCGTGGAATGCGCGCATAAACTGACTCCAACGTCTTGAGAGAAAGGTGTTTAACAAGGACTCATGATCCGATGTTGATGGGTTTGCAACCCTCTTACTCAACGAGTCATTTAGTAGGTTTACTCATCCTTTTCCCATCGTGGGGTTATTAGGTGCATGCACGCCGCGTAGGCACAGAATAATGTAACAACAGTATTGAGACATAAATAGAAACTCACAATAAGCATGTAAAGTGAATTGCGTCGCGGAGTTAGCTAGAAACCGCGACATTTAATTAATACTTGCAGAAATAAAATAAAAAACATGTGTCTAAAAAATGCATTAATACCCAGTGAGCACTTACTTAAAGATTAGCATTTTGGAGATGGTGTATTCCACGTACGGGGCAACTCATGCCCATCCATGTCACGCAGCTTGTATGCTCCTTTTCCGAGTGCTTCCGTAACCTCGTAGGGTCCTTCCCACTTTGGTCTCAGCTTTCCTGTGTCTTCCGCGTGGCTTGCGTCATTAGCACGATACACGAAGTCCCCTGGTCTAAATGAGACTCCTCGAACTTTTAGCGTGTATATCCCTTCATTTTTAATCTTTGCCCTTTTTTTTTATTCCTCAAGTATGGTTGCTAGGTCGCGCCTTTCCTCCCCAATATGTCCAAATCTATACGTCGCTCGTGTCATGGGTTGTGATATTGACCTCGCGTGCGAATAGTTGGCTATTCCCAATTTCGGCTGGTATTAACGGGCTTCGTCCCATAGAACAAGAGAGAATGGGGGCGGTCCCCTGTGCTAACTTTCATTGTTGTGCGGATGTGCCCCATAGAATGTGATCAACTTCCTCTACCCACCTGCCTTGTGTCTATCCGACGCGTTTTGATTCCTTCTCCTAGCCTTCGATTTGCTCCTCAACAAACCATTGGTCTGTTAGATGTTTAACCAACGCAAAACGCTGTGTATGCTTAAATTCGAGCACCAGTCTTTGAACGGGTTTATCAAGAATTGTTTCCATTGTCCGAAAACTATTTCGCCAGGTAATCCAAAAACGGGCACACAATGTTATCCAGGACAAGTCGTTTTACCTGATTCCCTGTGATTGTGGCAGACCGCTTTGCCTCAATTCCATTTAGTAAAGTAGTTATGGCCACGTAGGAATTTTCTAATCCTCGCTGCAACGGTGGAACGGGGCCCGCGATTGTTCGATACCCCACTTGTGGAATGGCCATGGTGAGGTGATAGGTGTTAGCTCCTGTTGTGGTTGGCGCGGGATTGGTCTATGTACTTGGCAATCCTTACCAGTTTCTTGATCATGTCGCGCGCGTCGCGGTGCATGGTAGGCCAGTAGTACCCAGACCGTAAGGCTCTTGCCACTACAGAACGTGGTCCTGAGTGCATACTGCATGAACCCGCATGAATCTCGCAGAGCACATAGTCTGCCTGAATAGGTCCGACGCACAGGTAGCCATGGCGTAGGACACGGGATACGTCGATAGGGAGGACACCATCTCGAAGTTCGATTCTCTGCGCGGGTGCGGGCGTGATGCGCCGGGGCATATTTTGTTCATGAGGGAGCGTGCCCTTACTTATGTAATCGACGATGGGGTTATCAGGGGGATCCTGTTCTTCTATCACCGTATATATCTCCATCTCCGAGATGGATTTGTTTTCAAAGATTTCGACCAATACCAGTTTTGATAGGTGCGCGAAGCTTGTGATGCGGATCTTACTTAAGGCTATCCGCTTTTTTGTTGTACACCTCTAGAGAACTTGCGAAGGTGAATCTAATCAAATCCCTGGATTAGCGACTTGGTTCTTGTGAGGTTTTGAACCATGTTATCTTGCTTTAGACACCATATTCGCAACACAGGGTTGGCTACTAACGGGAGTCCCATTAGCGCTTCTTAGGATACGTCACACCCATTCGAGCTGCAATGCGTAGTCCCGCAAGTAGGGCTTCGTATTCCGCCTCGTTGTTCGTGGCTGTGAATTCAAAACGCAGTGCGTAAGTGAATTCCATTCCTTCTGGGTTAGTGAGGATAAGGCCTGCGCCCGACCCATCCACGCATGACGATCCATCCGTGAATAAGATCTATGGTTCTGGGAGTTTAACTTCGCCCTAGGGGAGGACAGTATCGGTTTCTGGTTTTTCGATGAGAAAATCCGCCAATATCTATCCTTTCACTGCGGTGCGTGGTCTATAAGAGATGTTATGATCCCCCAGCAAGACGCTCCACTTTTGCAATCGCCCCGACGCATCAGGTTTAGAGATAACCTGTTTGATGGGTTGATTTGTGATTACCACTATTGGGTGCGCTTGGAAATACCTACGCAGTCTTTTGGCGGCAAATACTAACGCCAGGATCAGCTTCTCCATCGCGCTATAGTTGATCTCCGTTTCTTTGAGTGCTTTACTTACGAAGTATACCGGTGTTTGTACGGAGTCCCTATCTGTTAGTAGCACAGCGCTAATTGCGCCATGCGTCGCAGATAAATACATAATCAACTCCTCCCCTGGTCGGGGTGCGACTAGCGTGGGAAGTGCTGCTATGTGCTTGAGCTGCGTGAAAAGCTTCTTCTGCTTCTGTAGTCCAACGGAAGTCTCCCTTCTTCGTACACTTCTTGAGTGTTTTGAACAAGGGGAGTGACTTGTCTGCTGACTTGGATAGGAACCTGTTCAAACCGCTAACTTCCCATTTAACGACTGGACTTCTTTCATCGTGCGCGGTGAAGGAAGTTGGATGACAGCTTTTGTTTTTTCTGGACACGGCTTGATGCCGTCAGGTTCTATCAAGTATCCGAGGAACATGCCTTCTGTAGCCCCAAAAGTTGCATGTTTTAGGATTTTAGCTTCATATTGATTTCGCACGTGCTCTGAACGTTATTCTACAATGTCGCGCACCAACTCGTCTTCGGTGTGGCTCTTTATAACAAGGTCATCGACATAGACTTCCAGGTTGCGGCCCACTTGCCCCTCGAACGCGTTATCTACCAGTCGCTGGTAGGTGGCACCCGCATTCTTTAGGCCAAAAGGCATCTTTGTATAGCAATAGACACCTTGACTTGTGTGAAAGGCTGTCTTTTCCTCGTCATCCTTGGCCATTTGGATTTGGTGATACCCCTTATATGCGTCCAAGAAGCACTTGAAGGGGTAGCCGCATAAGGACTCCACTTTCCAATCTATCTCGGGTAGTGGATAGCAGTCTTGTGGACATGCTTTGTTAAGGTCGGTGAAGTCCACGCACATCCGCCAGCTACCATCGCTCTTTTTGACCATAACTGGGTTGGAGAGCCAGTCATGGTAATAGACTTCTCGCATGATACCTGCCTCCACAAGTTTATGTACCTCCGCCAGGAAATGGCCTTAGAGCGTTTGGAGCGTGCCCTGAGTTTTTTTCGCCGTACTGGAGTGTATCCTTGTCGGATTTTCAACTTGGTTCTGTGATGATTCATGGCACACCAGTATGTGTTTGGTTTCCCATGCAAAGATATTGAGGTTTTCTTTGCAAGAGTGCGCACTCAGCCGCCCTACCATATCGACAGGGACCCCCGATGATACTCTTGCTCCGGGTAATTCGGGATGATCGTGACCTTCAAGTTTGTCACTTTGGTTGCGTGTGCCTTTTTAGTCTGCGTTACGTCACATGTGACTGTGTTGCATTCTTTAGGAGGTGCGGCGGTGTTGTAGATGGTGACACTTCCGCCGTCGACGGGGAATTTTAGCATCCCGTGGGCCGTGGATGGGACCGCGCGTATTGCTGAGATCCCTGGTCTTCCAATAATGCCATTGTATGGCGATGGTGATCTGATCACCATAAATAATTCATCAGGCTGTCGTGGAGTGCTCCTTATTGCCAACCATAATGGTAATCGTAGTCTGCCCCATGGGCATCTCTTTTTCTCCCGTGAGCCAGTCAACGACGTAGTGGCCGGGTTTAATACTCCTTTTAACCTTCAGGGCGCAGTCTTTGGATGCAATGTTTCGTACAGTATGTCGCAGGCTCCTCTCAATTACATGCGGTGGATGTCGAGACCCGCTGCATTTTCTCAATGGTAAGTGGCTCCACCCACTACGTTGTCCGTAGTTAAAGTGGGGAAGGAAGATGTACTTCCTGAGAAAAATTTTTGACTGACTTTTTGCTTAGTTTTACGCTGCCATGACTGCACCATATAGATGTTGTCAGCCTTGTCTCTAGGTGCGGCTTTTCGGGCCTCCGCTCCGTTTTTATCTTTCCCCTTCCTTGATGATTCTTCACCAGGTTGATCCAATCTGCCCTCCTTGACCAATTTGTCAATTAGCTGGCGCAGTTGGACGCACTCATTGGTAGTATGGCCCTTCTGCCTATGATACTCGCAGTATCCGTTCCCCACGCGTTGCTCCTCTGGAGTGCGCATTGGTGGTGGTTTTGGGAAGTTTGAACCTTCTGTTGCGAGTATCTCCTTTGGGGTCATTGTCAGTGGGGTGTACTTGTCGTTCCCCCGCCCGCCCCTCTGACCGCGGTAGCTGTTGTTGCGACTGCTACTCTGGTCATTGGATTGTCTCCTGGACTGTTCCTGTGACCTGTTGTTTGAGTAGCCTTTTCTGCTGTCCGCGGCGGCGGCTTCTCCTTGAATGAAGGACCTTGTGCGTTTCATCAACTCATCAAAGGTTTGGGGAACCCTATCATTCAACCTTTTGATAAGTTCTGGGTTATTTATTCCATTCATAAACCCTGAGATCTTGAGAATTTCGGGGCACGCCTTGACGTGTATGCATTCGTCCTTATAGCGCTCTACGTAGGCGCTTGTGGACTCCCCTTGGCGCTGTTTCACCCTGGCAAGCTCGACAGGGTTCTTGGCACACTTCTTCCTTTGAGTAAAATTTAAGCGGAATGCCCTCCGCAACTCTTCAAACCCATCAATGCTTCTGCGTGGTAGTTTGCTGAACCAGTTCCGCGCGTTTCCTACTAACGTGGAATTGAACATGTGGCACCACACGGGTTGTGGCCAGTTTTCAATAGTGGCCGCCGATTCGAAGATTTTTAGATGGTCATCAGGATCACCTGTCCCATCATAAGTTTTTACGTTAGCAGGCATGCGCCTTTTCTTATCCTCCGAGAAATCGCTAATGCGCCGCGTAAATGCGTCGACCTTTTGACGACGCCATGGACGGGACATATCTTCGTCTTCATCTCCACGATATTTGTTCTTGGATTTCCAGTGTCCCGTTTCTGCGTCCTCGTTGTCCGAGGTATCTTCTGAGGACGAGCTTACTCTTCTGCGGCGCTTGCGCCGACTGTCCTCGGAGTCCGAACTTGGAGGACTTTCACTCGAGGAGCGCCTTTGTCCAAGCCTGCTGTGGACATCGCGACTGCCCAGCCTATCACGGACGCTGATGCGCCGGTCATTGTTTTCATGAGTGTCCAAGTTCTGCAAGTTAGCTGTTTGAGTACCCGAAACTTGCTTTCCGATTCTACCAAATACTGGAGGTCGACGGTTATCCTTTCTGCGCCTTTCCTTTCGGTGGCGCGGTGGAGATACTTCGTCCTCCGGACCGAAGTTAAGTCGGGCCTGTAGGCTCTGGCTTGATCTCTTTTTTGTTTCCTCTTGCATGAGGGCGACCAAAGTCTCGTAGTTCTGAGATACGAAATCACTCGGCGCCAGTTCAGTCGCGACCCCTTCCAGTGTGAGGTTGTCAGCCCCTAACTCGGGACCCTTGTTTCGAATGGGTGGGGGTGGCGGCTCGGTGGTATTCGTCCCTGGCGCCGTTTGAGGAGGGGTGGTGAAAGCAGCACGCTGTAGATCTTCCGTGCTTGTGATTGTGGCGGTTGGCTGGGTTGTCCCCAGGGACGGTCCCGTCGCTGGGAAGACCAGATCATATGGCGTATTGGTGCTTCCAGAGGCCTGCTTGGAGACCTGTCTAGAGGCTTGGTCGCTCTGCTTCTTCGCCTGCGGAGTCCGCTGGGTAAAGTTTCCTTGCTTTGTCATTCTAGATTTTGGCAGTGTTCTTAGTGTATGGTCCCACGGATGGCGCCAATCTGTTGACACAAAAGTTGGACGATCCTTGATTAGATCCGAATTAGGTGTAATACGGATCTATTAGGCTCCGGTTCCTGTATCAATTGAGTCTTGATGTATGAGACCTGCGCACTAAGAAAACAAAGCACCGTTAGGCTTACCGTGGGATTGTCTCCCACGATTATCCTCCGGCGTGAGAGTAAGTAATCGGTTTAGGATTTAGTAGAAGGTTAGGGTTATGAGAGCATACCTTGGATGAGAGCCTAGGTGCCCTTTATATACTCACCAAACCCTAATGGGCTTTGTCCCATTAATTAGGTTAATAACCAAGAGGCCCCACCGTTTATTTTAATAACTAGTGGGCCCCTCTCATGATTATGACTCGTTCGTAACGGGTGTTATAGATACCTGCGCGCGTGTGCGCTGGTTGGACCTCATGGGCCTAAATCCTTGTCGTGATAGCCCATATGTCATGGGCTTCCCCGTAGGCAGTACCGTTTGGGCCTTGGAAGCCCGTATTGGTGTCGCTATGGCCCATTCGTCATGGGCCTAGGTATAAATAGTATTCGTGGGTCGGGTTCATGACCCGAGGTTGGACTATACGTCATCAATCAATATGTACATTATTGTTGAAGTTAAACTAAGATGAAGGATTAAGAAAAGAAGAGGATATATAATTAGGTTTTGATTTACTGTTGTATAGAAAGTGAAGAGAAAGCTTGGAACAAACTACATTGAATTTTCGTCTCATGAGCCATGAGTGGGGAAGTCTTGGTTACACTTCCACGAGTAATAGCCAATTTCATACTTTGGTTTCTGCAAAGGCAAAAGGAATACTATAGCTTATGATGTGGTTCTCTTTTTCATAATTGATTATATCTAACAACTTGCCCTATATAAGGGATCGCCGCTATTTCACTATTATTGCCACAGTAAAAAAAAATCTCTTCCACCACCATTGATAAAGCTTCCATTAATCATCAAAACCTCATATACCGTAATAAGCTTGCGCATCCAAACCCTTACTGCTTCACAAATCATGGTGTTGCAACTTAACTCTGATTTTACATTAGAAATAACAGATGAGGAGAACTTCGTGAGTTCACATCAAGTATTACATCCCCGACCCCGACTTCCCTCCGTAGTGCCGGCACGTATGAGTATAGCGGATTTCCCAGTGGGGAAGGTCGGGGTATACACACGGTTCTTTGAATTTGCCAATCAACGTGTGCCCCTCTCGTTATTTATGTGCAACGTCCTGAACCATTATCGTCTTCATATTTCCCAATTGCACTGCATAGGCGCGGCAAAAATATCCAATTTCGAGGTTAATTGCCGCCTCTTGGCAATTAATCCCACGGTCCATTTGTTCCGCGCTCAAGTCAACCTGTTGGATCAAAACGATGGGTATCGTTTTCCAAGCGCGTCGGGGCTCTTGCATGCAACAACCTAAAAATTAGATGCGCCATGATGCTTGGAGGAGAATGTTCTTCTAGGTAGATATGCGTTGTATCCTTTGAACATCTCGCCTTTCTATAACACAAGTGGTTATTGCCGATGGATAGCCCCACACCCCGGTCGTAATAGTATGGATGATGCGGAACTTATAAATAGAACCTTAACCCTATCAACGCATACTCGCAGCCTTTCTATGCCACATGGTTATTAGTCGTAATTATTTCCAAAGCCCCGAGAAGTCCGGACTTTTATAGGCATGACGGCCGGGTGTTGCTTGTCCTTCCTTCTCCCCTCAATTAGTATTGTAAGCGCCACTTAGTCTTAATAAGCTTAATGAACCATTTGTTGTTGTGTTTCACTTTCTTGTGTCGTCAGAGATGGATTTGTTCAGCGTGGTGCATTTGAGTAAGCCCAAGCAGGTGACCGAGGGGGTGCGCCCTTAAAGAGATGGTGAGGAGCCGCTGTTGGAAAGTACCGCAGGGCGCACAATGGAACTCGTGCTGGAGCAACCGGAAGTTGACAGTACTGATGTGTTAGCACCCCACACCCCCTGCGCAGTGTGCCAGTGTGACTAGGGACCCCCCAGCCCGAACGCAACAAGCATATGCTCTATCGAGGATTCTGATGTCGCATAAGTGGATTCTGGGTTGAAACCAGATGGGCTACCGGTGATATGGCCGCGGGCCCTCGTCAAAGAGTGTGCGTCAATTTCAGTCTATGTTTGAGTACATCGACTGAGGAGCGAAAACCCCGTGCGTTCACCCAAGCTTCTTTGCCAAAGAGTGACCCGAGACACACCCCCTCCAAGTAAGTAATTTTGAGCCTCCATTTTCCGTCTAAGGTTCGTCCAATAATAGGTGTTGAGATACGCAAATCATGAATAACGTAATGTGGAATCCTCGTTTCGATTGGTTTTTGTTTTGCAGTGTCAGGCTACTAGTGAATCCTCTGCGCTGTGTGGACCGCATGCTGCACATCCCCACCCCAACTGGTCCCAAGGCATTCGAGTATAAAATCCAGTGGGTCACTTATGGATGGTTTGACATGGTCGACTACGCGCAAGCCGCGCTCGTGCGCACTGAGGGCAAGGTTTTCGGAATGACGCCATCCAGATTATAAAGATGGATGATGAATCCTGCGCTCAAGCCACAGTTGGCGATCGCAGGCTGAGTCAGAGTCTTCCGAGGTCGTATGCACAGAACCTTGCCGGAGGAAAAATTGGCAACTGCATGTCAAGGTAGAGCAAAGCGCCTGCGGTATGCTTCGTAGTACAAGCAAGTTGTCACTGGGCTGATGAAGTACTTGGAGGTGGTAAGTGTAACAAATCATTTTGCTGGGCTGGATGATTTCGCCAGAAAGTTTAGGTGCTGTTTGGAGAAGGCAGGAGGATAAGTTACTCAAGCACATTATCAGTACGACGAGAGACTTTACCCTCACATGTTGTCAACGATTGCTGAGCGTGAGGTGGCTCATAATCCATGTTTTGTGCTCTTGCTGCCATGATCAACTTTGAACAGCAGGTAGGTCAGGCAGTCCTTTGTGATGTTGTGAAGTGTCCTTGCTCGTGGTAAGCGGAAGCGGTGGAAGGAACAGCAGTGAAAAAAAGCTGCTGACCAAGGTGCCTGCCGCACAGTACCTGGGTAAAACAAAATCATATGATAGCAGTTGCCCGCTATGGAGGAGATTAAATTGTTAGAGCTGGCCCATATCTCACGAGCTGGAGCAGACCAGGATTATCCTATCGATGTGATACTGGTAAAGGTTAACCTTGGCTAGCTTTGCCACCGAGGGCGCTAAGAGGCCCACCTGATAACTTTTCTGAAGCCATTGTACTTGGCGCACCTGCAGGTACCTATACTTTGCCATCCTCGTGACATCCTGAATCTTTTGCACTGGAGAAAGGAGTGTCCCGTGAAGGAGTCTTAGGAGCCCGACGCCATAAAGGCTTCTAAGAAGAAGGGGGTGAAGGGTAAGCGATCTTATGTGTGAATTGGTGCTGCGCCACCTCCCCCGTTCTTATGGAGTCCCAGTGTAGCGAGCGAGCTGTGTCATCCGAAAGATATAGACCTTCTGGGAAGCTTGAGAGGCTTGAAAAATCTCGTACCGAAGTTGGCAGTTCAGGACGAGGTCGTGTGTCACAGTATTTAGTCTTTTCCTTCTTGTGTAAACCTGATCATTATGTGTGGATGATAGGTCAAGTTTTTGTAAATTCAAAGCTCTGATCTTTTGTAAAAGTTATCCTTTTGGAACCCATAGTATTGGGTTTTTTTTCGGTTTTGTTATTGTTCTCGTATGCGATTGGACGACACACAATATTAACTAGAAAAGGAGTCGCAATATGTTTGAGCACAAGAAGTTGCCTTTGCATGAAAGACTTGTTGGTGATGTGCTATTTTCGAATTTATTGCGAACCTAGTTTATTACGAAGTTCATCACTTGCAAAAAAATTCTAATTTACATTAATGTGTTGAAGTTACAATTTACATGCCGGCGTACCGCTAATACCATATCAAGAATCAAAAGGTGTTGACTCTAATTTGTTAAACTGCACCGTGTGCGCTGTTCGCATGTATCCATCGTGAATGCGCACGTATAATCTGACATCCAACGACCTGAGAGAAAGTGTTTACACGATTCAATGCCCAATTTGAAGGTTTGTCTCAATTAGAGGTTTACTCAATTCCTTTCCCATCTCTTGGGTTATTAGTTGCATGCACTGCCGCGTAGGCAGCAGAATAATGTAACAAACAATATTGATTACATAAAATATAATACTCACAATAACATTGTAAATTGAATTGTGTCGCGGAGTTTAGCTAGAAACCGCGACTTTTAAATGAATACTTGCAAAAATAAAAAAACATTGTCTAATAATAAAAAGAGAAAGTACGCATATACCCCGGTGAGCCACTTCACTCTAAAGATAGCCATTTCTTGAGAATGCAGATATATCCACGTGCGGGTCAACTCACCCCATCCATGTCACGCAGCCTTGTATACTACTCCTTTTCCAAGTGCTTCCGTAACCTTCGAAGGGTCCTTCCCACTTAGGTCCCAGCTTTCCTGTGTTCCTTCCCGCGTGGCTTTCTGACGTAAGCACTATACACAATCCCCTGGTTCTAAAATGAAGACTCCTCTAACTTGTTAAGTCGTCATAAGTATCCTTTCATTTTTAACTTTGCTTTTCCTCATCGTATAGCTGCTTGTTCGCAGTTCCGCGCCTCCTCTAATATGTCCAATCTATACTCCTATCCGTCTCATTGTTTGTGAAATTGACCTCTGCGGTACGAAAAGTTTGGCATTCCGATTTCGTCTGGAATAACGGCTTCCGTCCCATAGACAAGAAGAGAAAGGGAGTGTCCCAAGCCCTAACTTTTATTGTTTGTGCGATGTCCACAAGACATGTGACCAACTAAGTCCCACCCACCTGCCTTTTGTCTAACCAGGCGCCTTTGATTCCTATCTCCTAGGACTTTGATTGCTCGCAAATCACCAAACCATTGGTCTGAGGATGTTTAAAAAACCGACGTAAAACGCTGGTAATCTTAATCCTCAGCCGCACAACATTCTTGAACGTGTTTATCACACAAAATAGTATATCCCGTATTGTCCGAAAACTCAATTCTCAAGTGAATGAACCAAAAGCTGGGCACACAATGTTATCCCGAAACAAATCGTTTTAACCTTATTCCCTGTGATTAGGTGGCGACCGCTTTCGCCTCGATGCCATTTAGTAAAGTAGTCTTATAGCCACTATAAAAGGAATTTCAATCCTCCCTCTGCAACGGAAGGGGCCAGCGATGTCCGATACCCCACTTGTGGAATGGTACATAGGTGAGTGATGGGTGTTAGCTCCGTTTGTGGTTGGCCGCGCGAGAATCGTCAATGTACTGCAAACCTTACATTTCTTGATCATGTCGGCGCTGCGTCGCGGTGCATGGTAAGGCCATTATACCCAGACCTAAAGCTCTTGCCACCACAGAACTGGTCCTTAGTGCATACTGCGATGGTAAACCCAGCATGAATCTCGCGGAGCACATAGATCTGCCTGAATAGGTCCGACGCCCCGAAGCCATGGTGAAGGAACAACGTCTATCGAGACACCATCTCGAAGTTCGAATCTCTGCGCGGTGCGGCGTATGCGCCGGGCATCCTTTTGTTCATGAGGGAGCGTGCCCTTGCTTATGAATTCGACGATAGGGGTCATCCACGTAGGATCCTGCTCTTCTATCACCGTGGATATCTCCATCTCCGCGATGGATTTGTTCTTTCAAAATTATGAACCAAACCACCCGTGCTTTGATAGGTGCGCGAAGCTTGGGATGCGATACTTACAAAGGCCATCCGCTTTTTTGTTGTCACCACCTAGGAGCCTGCCTTAATGTTGAATCTATCAAAGCTCTGGATAGTGACTTGGTCCTTGTCGAGGGTATTGATCATGTTTGTCTACTTTATTTAGCCCCATATTCGCTCACACATGGTTGCTACTAACGGGAGTCCCACATTTGCTTCTAGGTTTTACGTACACCCATTCGAGCAGCAAAGCGTATCCCGCAATGAGAGGCTTCCGTGTACTCCGCCTCGTTGTTCGTGGCTGAAGAATTCAAAGCGGCAGTGCATAAGTGAATTCCAATTCCTTCTCCGTTTGTGAGGATATGCCTTCGCCGACCCTTCCACTTGCATAACGATCCATCCGTGAATAAGATCCATGGGTCTTGGAGTTTTACTTCACTCTGGGGGAGGACAGCATCGGTTTCTGGTTTTTCGATGAGAAAATCCGCCAGAACTGTCCTTTCACTGCTGTGCGTGGTCTATAAGAGATGTTATGCTCCCCGAGCAACACGCTCCACTTTTGCAACCGCCCCGACGCATCAGGTTTAGAGATAACCTGTTTGATGGGTTGATCTGTGATTACCGCTATTGGGTGCGCTTGAAAATATCTGCGCAGTCTTTTGGCGGCTATACTAACGCCATGATCAGCCTTCTCCATTGGCAACTAAAGTTGATCTCCGTTTACCCCTTGAGTGCTTTACTATACGAAGTATACGATGTTTGTACGGAGTCCCCTATCTGTCAGTACACAGCGCTAATTTGCCACCATGCATCGCGATAAATATATTATCAACATGCTCCCCAGGTCGGGGTCGACGAGCGTGGGAAGAGCTGCTTATATGCTGCTTGAGCATCGTGAAAGCTTCAACTCTTCTTTCTCTCTGCTTCTGTAGTCCATGACTGGAAGTCTCCTTCATCGTACACTTTCTTGAGTGTTTTTTTTTTTTTTTTTTTTTTTTTTTCTTTTTTTTTTTTTTTTTTTTTTTTTTTTTTTTTTTTTTTTTTTTTTTTTTTTTTTTTTTTTTTTTTTTTTTTTTTTTTTTTTTTTTAATATTTTTTTTTTTATTTTTTTTTTTTTATTTTTTTTTTTGTTTTTTTTTTTTTTTTTTTTTTTTTTTTTTTTTTTTTTTTTATTTTTTTTTTTTTTTTTTATTTTTTATTTATTTTATTTTTTTTTTTTTTTTTTTTTTTTTTTTTTTTTTTGTTTTATTTTTTTTTTTTTTTTTTTTTTTTTTTTTATTTTTTTTTGTTTTTTTTTTTTTTTTTTTTTTTTTTTTTTTTTTTTTTTTTTTTTTTTTTTTTTTTTTTTTTTTTTTTTTTTTTTTTTTTTTTTTTTTTTTTTTTTTTTTTTTGTTTTTTTTTTTTTATTTTTTTTTTTTTTTTTATTTTTTTTTTTTTTTTTTTTTTTTTTTTTTTTTTTTTTTTTTTCTTTTTTTTTTTTTTTTTTTTATTTTTTTTTTTTTTATTTTTTTTTTTTTTGTTTTTTTGTATTTTTTTTTTTTTTTTTTGTTTTTTTTTTTTTTTTTTTTTTTTTTTTTTTTTTTTTTTTTTTTTTTTTTTTTTTTTTTTTTTTTTTTTATTTTTTTTTTTTTTTTTTTTTTTTTTTTTTGAACAGGGGAGTGAAACACCTTGTACATGCTGACTTTGATTAAGAAACCATGTTCAAAACCGCTAACTTCCCATTTAAACTATTGTGACCTTCTTTCATCGTGCGCGTGAAGGAATTTGATGACAAAACTTTTTTTTTTTCCTGGACACGGCTTGAATGCCGTCAGGTCTATCAGTATCCGAGACCAATGACTTCTTCTGTAAGCCCAAAAGTGCATTTTTTTAGGATTGAGCTTCATATTGATTTTCCCGCAGTGCCCTGAAAGTTCGACAATGTCGCGCACTCAACTCGTCCTCCGGTTTGTCTCTTTATAACAAGAGTCATCGACATAGACATCCAGGTTGCGGCGACCACTTTGCACCTCTAGAACGCGTTATCTACCAGTCCCGCAGGTAGTGGCACCCACCACGCATTTCTTAGGCCAAAAGCATCTTGGTATAACAATAGGACACCTTGACTTGTTGTGAAAGGTCTATCTTTGTCCTCTCAAAATTGGCCATATTGATTTGGTGGAAACCCCTTGTAAGCGTCCAATAAGCACATGAATTGGGTATCCGGATAAGGACTATCCCACTTTCTAGTCTATCCTCTGGTATTGGATAGCAGTCTTTGGACATGCTTTTTAAGGTCCGGTGAAGTCCACGCAATCCGCCATCAACCATCGCTCTTTGTTGACCATAACAACTAACTTGTGTTGGAAGACAGGCAAGTAATATACTTTCTCTCCTATGATAAAACCTATAACTGCCTCCACAATTTTAAGTACCTCCTCCAGAATGCTTTAGCGCGCTCTGGAGCTTTGCCCTTAGTTTTTTCTGCTTTTCTTGGTGGATTTATCCATGTCGATTTTCAAACTTGTGTTCTGTGATCGATCGTGGGCACACCCAGTCATGTGTTTTGGTTCCATGCAAAAGATATCGAGGTTTCTTTGCAAGAAGTGTGCGCACAAGACAAAAAAGCCGCCCTAAGCCCGTATCAACGAGCAGCCCCCCGAGTCGATACCTCTTGCTCCGGTAGTCTATGAATCGCGACCTTCAAGTTTGCTCACTTTAAGTTGCGTGCTGCCATCTGATCTGCGTTACGTCACATGTTATCTTGTAGCATTCTTTAGAGGTGCGGCGGTTGTTGTAGATGTGACAATTCGCCGTCACCGGGAATTTTAGCATCCCGAGGGCCGTCGGAATGGACCTGCGCGTTATCGCAGAGATCCCTGGTCTTCCGATACTGCCATTGTATGGCGATGGGTGATCTGATCACCATAAAATTCATCCAGGCTGTCGTGTGATGCTTCCTTATTGGCCAACCATAACTGGTAATCTTAGTTCCCATGGGCCATATTTTTCTCCCGTGAAGCCAGTCAACGACCGTGGCCGAGTTTAAAAACCAGACTTTTTTTACTTCAGTGCGCAGTCTTTGGAAGCAATGTTTCGAATGAGAAAATCCGCCAGATGCTCCTCCATCAATGTACATTCGGTTGATTCGTTGACCCGCTGCATTTATCTCAATGGTAATGGCTCCTTCCACAGCTTGTTCCGCAGTAAGTGGGGAACGAGATGCCACTAAATCCCTTCAAAATTTTTGACAGGACTTTTTGCTAGTTTTCTTCCCGCTGCCATGACAGCACATGATCGATTGGTTTCATCCATTGTCTCTAGGTTCGTCTTTTGCCTCCGCTCTTTTGTTTATCTTTCCCTTCCATTGATGTCTTCACAGTGATTCAATTCCGCCCCCTTGACCTAATTAGTCAATTAGCAGCGCAGTTGGAACACATACATTTGGTAGTATGGGCCCTTTCAGCCTATAATACTCGAGTATCCATTCCCCACAGCGCCTGCCTTTCCGGATTGCGCATTGGTGGGTGGTTTGGGAGATGTTTGAATCCTTCGATGCTATTATCTCCTTTGGTCATTGTCATGTGTTGTACTTGTCGTTCCCCACCGCCCGCGGCATTCCCTCAGACCAGAGGTAAGCTGTTGTGCATCTGCTACTTCAGGTCATTGGATTGTCCCTCCTGGAATTGTTTCCTGTGACCTGTTGTTTGAGTAGCCTTTTCTGCTGTCCTTCGCGGTAGCGCGGCTCCTCCTTTAATGAAGGACCTTGTTAACTTTCAAAATACAATTCATCAAAGTTTGGGGAACCCTATCCATCAACCTTTTGATAAGGTCAGGGTATTTTATTCATCATATACCCTAATCTTGAGAATTTCAGGGCAAACCCTTGACGTTATGCATTCGTCCTATAGCGCTCTACGTAGAAACGCATGTGGACTCCCCTTGGCGCTGTTTTATACCCTGGCAAGGCGCCGACAGGGTTCTTGGCACACTTCTTCCATTGAGTAAAAATAAAGCGGAATGCCCATTCGCAACTCTTCAAAACCATCAATGCTTCTTCGTGTAGTTTTGCTGAACCAAGTTTCCGCGCGTTTCCTACTAACGTGAATTTTGTTGAACAAGTGGCACCACACGGGTTGTCACAGTTTTCATAGTGGCCGCCGATTCGAAGTATATTTTAGATGGTCATCAGGATCACCTGTCCCATCATAAGTTTTCACGTTAGCGGGCATGCGCCTTCTCTTATCCTCCGAGAAATCACTAATGCGCCGCGTAAAGGCGTCGACCTTTTGGCGACGCCATGGAAGAGACAAAGTCTTCCGGTCTTCGTCCTTCCACGATTATGTTCTTGGATTTCCAGTGTCACCGTTTCATTCTGCGTCCTCAGTATTCCGAGTGTCTTTTGAGGACAATCTTACTCTTCTCTTGCGGCGCTTGCGCCGACTGTCCCACGAGTCCGAATTGGAGGACGTTTCACCAACTCGATGGAGCGCCTTTGCAAGCCTGGCCTGTGACAACGCGACTGTTGCCCAGCCAATCAAGGCCGCTGATCTCCCAGTCCATTGTATTCATGAGTGTCCAATTCTGCAAGTTAGCTGTTTGAGTACCCAAACTTTGCTGTTCCGATTCTACCAAATTACTGGAGGTCGACGTTTATCCTTTAAGGCCCTTTCCCTTTCGGGGGCGCGGTGAGATACTTCGTCCTCCGACCGAAATTAAGTCGGCCTAGTAGGCTCTGCTCGATCTCTTTTTTGTTTCCCTCTTGCTGAGGCAGACCAAAAGTCTCGAGTATCTGGATACTAATCAACTCGGCTCCCCCAATTTCAGTCCGCGACCCCTTCTCTTGTGAGGTTGTCAGCCCTAACACGGGACCCTTGTTTCGAGATGGGTGGGGGTGGAGGCTCGGTGTATTCGTCCCCCTGGCCGCCGTTTTGAGTAGTGGTGTAAACAGCACCTGTAAGATCTTCTGGAGCTTGGATAGTGTGCGGTTGGCTGGTTGTCCCCAGGACGGTCCCGTCGCTGGGAAGGACCAGGATCAGATGGCGTATTGGTGCTTCCATAGGCCCCTGCTTGAGACCTGTCTAAGTCTTGTGACGCTCCCACCTGCTTCATGTCACTGCGGAGACGGATGGGTAGTGTTTCCTTGCTTTGGTCATTCTAGTTTTGCAGTGTTCTATTAGGTCTGTTGCCTGTGCCCGTGTTCCCGCCCCCCCACGATGGCCAATCTTTTGATTAACAACATTGGACGATCCTCATTAATCCGAATTAGGAGTAATAACGGATCTGTTTTGGCTCCGGTTCCTGTATCAAATTGATCTTGATGTATGAGACCTGCACACAATAAGAAAACAAAGCACCGTAGCTTAACCGTGGGAATTGTCCTCCCACGATTATCCACCGGCGTGAGAGTTAAGTAATCCGTTTTAGGATTTAGTTAGCAGGTAGGTTTTTATTTTTTTTTTTTTTATATGAGAAGCATACCTTGTATGATAGCCCTATTGCCCTGTATATACGTCACCAAACCCTAATGGGCTACTGTCCCATTAATTTAGTTAATAACCAAGAGGCCCCAACCGTTATTTTAATAACTAGGGGCCCCTCTCATTTATAACGACTCGTTCGATAACGTGTGTTATAGATACATGCGCGGCGTGTGCTGCTGGTTGACCTCATGGGCCTAAATCCTTGTCGTGATATCCCATTATGGCATGTAGCTTCCCCTTAGCATTGAACCGTTAGGGCCATGGAAGGAAGCCCGTATTGTGTCGCTATGTCCCATTCGTCATGGCCTAAGGTATATAAAGTATTAGCGTGGGGGCGGGTTCATGACCTTAGGTTGGACTATACTTCTTCAATTACAATCTTTGCAAGATTTGCAAGTTGGATTAATAAAAACTTTTTTGTGTAATGTTTTTAAAAGAAGTTTTATTTTTTTAACGTGGTTATAATTATTTATGTATAATTTCTTGAAAACTTATAAACGCTATTAATTAATATATAATTAGTGGGTTCTTAATTATTCATATTATTGCATGTAATCACATTGTAAAAATAAAAAAATATTGCGTAAAACTAAAAACTAATAAACGAAGAACAACGTGTATTTGGTGGAGTAATGCGCTCGTAAAGTCGCCCCGATAAGATCTCCAACGGGGATCAGAGCGGGTTTGGGGGAGCATCTCGCCCCAATGGAGCAGCCGTGCGATAAGATCCCCATTGGGGAAGGGCGTGGTTTGCTAATCGGGTTGGGATGGAGGTGGTCGCCCCCCCCCAAAGCCCGCCCCATTGCCATTCCTATACAGAATGAAGATTCATAAGCTGAATCATAATCAGTTGCTGAAAAGTCAGAGACAACAACTGAATGGTCAGTTGCGTTTCTTTGTGACTCATTTGAGGGTACCTTACCAGTATCATGATTTGACATAGTAGAGTCTTCAGCTTCAAATAACTTAGGTTTATTACTACTAGTAATTGATACCTCTAAGTTATCTGCTGAAGACTTTACAAACACTGGGTCTTTTGGCCTAGAGTTGGAGGTATCTGTTAAGGTAAATTTACGTAGGCTGCTTGTGCTCGGTAAAAGTGACATCAGCGGTGATAAATGTCAAGTTCAGCTTGGTTCCTCCGGAGCTTGGTCCTTCGTCTCCTAGCTGAAAGTAAGAAAGATCATCGTTAGCTCGCCTCGGGGTGTGAATCCAAGACCAACTCCGGCGTAAGAGTAAGTATGGTGGTATGAGATAAATGCGGAGAATATAAAGTATGGTCCAGAACAGGTGTTATGTGTATCGTCTTAGGGAAATGAGCCCTCCCGTTATGATCTGTCGGTGCGTGTCATTCATGAGGACAATACCTTTTGTCGGGCTGTTTCTTAGGTGCTGCTGCGCTAGGACGAAGCTAATAACTCCAGACCTGATATGTCCTTCGACATACCAGCTTCTCTGGAATTCTGGTGGTGACTCCGGACCTGACTTGTCCTTCGACAAGTCAGCATCTCCGGAGCGTTTGTTTAGTTCAGCCCGTGTTAGTTTGGCAGAAGCATCTAAGCCAGATTTATCCTTCGGGTTTCCGGGGGAGACTATACCTCATCATGTCCCCCCAGTCTAGTATCTGCCAAGCTAGCTTGTTAGTGCTAGACTTAAATATGCTTTGCGTCATTAATGTCCTGCTTTTGCAAACGTGGCCTATTTTTTGTCCATACGTTTTCTTTGCGACGTGTCATGTGATAACTTCCCAATCTTCATGTCCTTTCCTTCTTTCCTTATAAATAGCAGCCCCCTTTTTACTTTTTGTTTTACCCTTGCTATAGTAAAAAACACATCGTTTCCAGAGCTATCATTTTTGTTTTCTGCCGCTGCTTACTTTGCTCCAGATTCTTCCCTTTCCTAGGTACCTTTTTCTTTCCTTCTTACTTTTTCAATTATGGCTAAAAAAGATATGGGTCTTTATCATTCTCGACTCACCCTAGATGATCTAAATGATCTGATAATCAAATATAAGATATCGCGTGATCTCCACCCTCAGCTACCCTAAGAGGATTTTGTGATGTCCGAGCTTCTAGACGATGCCATTGGTATTTATCATTAGATGTTTGACTTATCTGGTGTCCGAATTCCTTTTTCATCATTCCTTCTGGCCCTTATCAAACATTACAGGGTCCACTTCTCTTAGTTAGGTCCTCTGGGTCTTAATAAGGTCATTACCTTCGGGGTGCTGTGTCGGTCTTTCTAGACTTTGTGCAAACAAGGTGATTGGTTTTCATTTCCCAAGCGTCATGCTTCTTCTCCAGTTTGTATTGATGACAATCGTTCTTGCATGAAGCATTGGAAGAGTGGGTTCTTTTTTATTGATCGGTGGGCTATTCCGGATGCTATGGTTTGGAGACATCCGGATGCAGCTATTGATGATCCAAGGCCTGCTGCTGGTTCTTTTAACATGGTTGATGTGCACCGTTTGAGTGCACATGTTATAAAGTTAAGGGATATGCCCGAGGATGTGTTAGTTTTATTTGGGTTAAGTTGTAACAACCCCCAGAATCAGGTAGCAGCGGAATAGTAACATTGGGGTGCTACTTCAAGTACAACAAACAAGATATAGGAAATGACCGAGAATGGACGTTTTAAGATAATATTTCATTTATAGCAAAATATCAGAGTTAATACATTAGGTCCCATAAGTTTTTGATGTCATAAACATCCAACATACATTTAAACAAAATCTCAAAAGATGACTTAAGTTTTATGAAAGACAAAAGTTGCATATAATTTAGATAAAACACAGAATCCATCTTCATTGATATCCGCCACGGCTCCCCTTCAGTCTTCATACCCTAGGACCTGAAATTTACATGCTAAAAGTCAACACAAAGGTTGAGTGAAATCATAGGTTTGTTGGTAAATTGGTGGACCACAAGATCGATGTAATAATAGACTCTAAAACACATTTAGTAGTCCAAAACGTTTATTATTGCACTAAGCTCATGAACCCGAAGCCTTAACTAGTTTGTGCCCCAAATGTATAGGATGCTTGCCAACAACCTAAAAGTATTCTCAATGTTAAATGCACCATGGTCAACTTGTGACCAGAAATTCCAGGTGGGGATTGTCAGTCCCGATAGATCTATCCACAACACTCGCGCTCACTACAATAGCAATTGACGGTTCATGATATAGTAGGGACTTAATTGGCAATAGTGGTAACTTAGGCAATAATATTCAGGCAGTAATCTGGATAGCATACAGTTTAAAACACTTTGAAAACACTTAGAAAAACACTTGTGTCCAATAGTAAAATAAGCAATGTAATTCACCCCTTAGAGTTTGTAAAACAATTAAGTAGTAAAAAGGGGGCTATGAACTCACCTTGAGTACTGATAGTCCAATAATCACAGATAAAATGTCACGCAAAACGTTTGATGCAACCTATTTAAATTAAGGTCGTATAAGTACCGAGTACTTCAATTTATAACATTCAATATAATCTTATAGTAGTTACGTCGTGCTATCGTTCGGGCTATCATAATTAAAGAGGTCATGACATGACGTTCGAGGAGTTAGGATACTTTAAATCGTAAATCCAACAACATCGTCGATACGCCATCCGAAGAGGCCTCATTATGAAACTCCCTAGTAATATAGCACTTTGATAACCACTCAATATTCTATATAGCATAATCACCGACTAATCGTTTTAGTAAAATAATATTTATAAAGTGAAAACGTTTATAAATATACTTTTCGTAAAAATGACCTAATTTGGTCGTTTTAAGCCCGTTGCTCGCGTTTCTTACGTCCACGTCTTCGTAGTAAGACGAGCGATCAAAATATTACATTTTGTAAGGTAGGAGAAAAAGATCAAAGCTCTTAGTAAAAGTATGGATAATTTGCTTGTTAGATAGCCTGTCTTTCCGCTGGCTCTTAATCAAGCCTACTATTCTTAATGCTGAGAGGGATGTGGAGATCCTTCGGTTGAGACTACTCCTCTGGAGTTTTGTCCTTCTCTCCTAGGGCCAATTCCATTGTTGGTACCAAATGTTTCTTGCTTTCTGATGAGTTTAGTAGTGTTCAGGTGGAACTCCTTTATTTGGATGCTTAGTTGTAACATTTTTGTATTTTCAGTCATTATGACGTGATTATTGTTTCTCAATGATATTTGTTTTCGTATGCATTACTTTGTTTTTATTTTTTAGTAAAATCGCGGAAAACTAAAAAATACAACAATTAACGTTAAACGGGACACCAATTCGGAATTAAAGTTTTCGTCAAGCATAGCAATATATTGTTTTTTCTAAAATGTATATATTCAAATTTTTTATTTTATTGTTATGGGTTGCGTAAAACGTTTACGTTTACCGCAATTAAAATACCATTTAGCTTACCGGAAGCACAAAAACCAGTAGTCTACGCTTCAATCAAAATACCCACTTGCTAACCCATTATACTATTAATTGTATAATCTATTAGTGCTTAAAGTTTTTCATGATAGTTTATCCGGAGTGTGGTGGGTTATCTCTTCTTGTTAATATCACTAAAATCTAAACTTGGTCTTTGGGAACATCACGTGCCATTAAACTCAGCCATACCATCCCATCCTTTTGCCCTAAAGATCTACATGTTTACTTGTAAAGGAATCCACTACTTAGACTCATACTTTCCTTGAAACCCTTATCTTGTCTTTTGGACTAGTTCATATATGGTATTTACGGGACTTTGCTAGTGAAATAACACACACTTCTCATTTTAAAGGTGTAAAACACCAAAACTCCTCCTCCCCCCTACTCACGATAAAAACAAACCAACACCAAATACCTTACAAAATTTTACTTTATTCATATTATACATTATATTTACCTACAACATATCTAAGATGTCCTAGAAGATTTGAAGTACCTGGTTACTTTACAAGTGTTAAGCAAGAAAATGGAAGATTAGGGTTTAGGATTTCAAGATCTTGCAAGCTTGGGTTTATAATCTAAACAAGGGTTTAGATTGTGTTGGTTATCATATTACATCACCATAAGGTTATCTAAAACCCTTTATGTCTTTACATTTATCATTTTATGCATATATTGGTTCTATATAGTAAAATCACCATTAGGATACTTTTAATCATATAAAAGGGATTTTTACTTGTGATCTTTGTTTTGTACACTTTTTCATATGTTATATGATTGGTAATATCATGATATAATGGGATTATAAGTATTTTAACATGTTGGTTAAGTGTAAAAATGTACAAGTATAAACTTGTAGTTAAAAGTTACTTATGGAAAGTTTATGTTTTCATATGATGTAATAGTTTGTTAATATTGTTATCATGGACTCATGTGGACTAATAATGGACTAGTAACCCTAATTATGTAAGACATATGTTAATAAGGGTTGTAATGGACTTGTAACAAAGTGGTTAAGCTAAAAAGTTATAAACCATTTCATCTACGCGATTTAGCTTAACGATTAAAATTAAAAGTGAACCGCGAAAAGAGAAAAAAAATAAATAGTGAAATTAAATAGTATTGTAAATGACCTGAAAATACATAATGTTACAAGAAGGGCAATGGGGCGAATCCCAAAGGAAATGGTTGTTTTGAATGTGGAGCTCCAGGACATTTCAAGAGAGATTGTCCAAAGTTGAAGAATAAGGATGGAGGAAATTTGAGTGTCACAAGGTAGGTGTATGCAGTTTTGGAATATGCAGAGAAGAAAGGGAATGCATCGAGGGACCCGGACTCCAATGTCCTCACGGGTACCTTCCTCTTAAACAACCACTATGCATCTATCCTTTATATCGAGCACTGGGTGCTGGAATAGGAGCTCTTATATCCACTGCATTTAATTATCCCTGATTAACTAACGCCCCAACTCCATTATAAAATAGTTATGATGTCCGAATTAGCTGATAGGAAAATAGTCGGGAATAGACACCATTATACGCAGGTTTTACTTTAATTTCTTAGACCCATCCGTTCAACATAGATATCTAATGCCCGTAGAACTGGGTAGTTTCGACGTTATTATCGGCATGGACTGGTTAAGAAAGTATCACGCCGTGATCGTATGTGATGAGAAACTTGTTCAAATTCCCTATGAAAATGAAACTTTGATTTATCATGGTAACGAAGTGACAATGGGAGAGAATCTCGGTTGACCATTATCTCGTGTTCAAAGGCTCAAGAGTACATGGCAAAAGGATGTCAGATCTTTTTGGCATAAATATCCGCCAAGAAAGAGGAGGACAAGTCGGAAGGAAAGAAACTTGAGGACATACTAATCGTTCAAGATTTTCTGAATGTTTTCTACGAGGACATGCCGGTCTTCCCACCCGGATTCGACCAGGTAGAAATTCCTACGAATTAATTCCAGGAGCCGCACCCGTAGCTCGAGCACCGTATCGATTGGCTCCATCCGAAATGAAGGAATTGTCGAAACAACTGCAAGAGCTTTACGACAAGGACTTCATAAGACCTAGTTACTCACCTTGGGGAGCCCCGGTCTTGTTCGTCAAAAAGAAGGATGGGTCATTTAGGATATGCATTGACTACCGGGAGTTAAATAAGTTGACAGTGAAGAATCGTTATCCACTCCCGAGGATCGACGATTTATTTGATCAACTCTAAGGATCCAGTATTTATTCAAAGATAGACCCGAGATCGGGTTATCACCATCTTAGAGTACGAGAGCAGGACATTCCAAAGACGGCATTCCGAACTCGGTATGGTCATTACGAGTTTCAGGTATCGCCATCGCCTAACCAAACGCACAGCGCGGTATTCAATGGCACCTCATGAACCGAGTGTGCAAGCCTACTTGGAACAAGTTCGTAATCGTCTTCATTGATGATGATACTATTTATTCAAGGACGAGAAAGATCACGAAGAACATCCCTTAATGTAATTTTTGGAATAGCTTAAGAAAGAGAAGTTGTATGCCCAAGTTTTCAAAGAGTTGAATTTTGATTTCGAAGGTACATATTTCACGGACAAACCATGTCATTGATAGCAGAGGCATACATGTGGATCAAGCCAAGATAGAATCTATCAATGATTGGGCATCTCCTAAGACACCGACGGAGATCCGCCAATTTTTAGGTCTTGCTGGTTACTATCGGAGATTCATCGAGGGATTTTCGAAGATTGCTAAATCAATGACGAAGCTCACACAGAAAGGAATCAAGTTTGACTGGGGTGAAAAGGAAGAAAACGCTTTTCAGTTAATAAAACAGAAGTTGTGCAGTGCGCCAATTCTGGCTTTACCTGAAGGAAGCGAAGACTTTGTGGTCTACTGTGATGCGTCACACAAGGGTTTAGGTGTTGTATTGATGCAGAGAGAGAAGGTGATTGCCTATGCTTCTCAGCAACTAAAAGTTCACGAGAATAACTACACCACTCATGATTTAGAACTTGGATCGGTGGTGTTTGTTTTAAAAATATGGAGACATTATCTATATGGAACCAAATGCATCGTGTTCACCGACCATAAAAGCCTACAACACATTCTCGATCAAAAGGAGCTTAACATGAGACAACGCCGTTGGCTAGAATTGCTAAGTGATTACGATTGTGACATTCGTTATCATCCAGGGAAGGCAAACGTAGTGGCTGATGCATTGAGCCGTAAGGAACGGATTGAGCCATTGCAGGTTCGAGCCTTAGTTATGACCATTAGCTTGGATCTTCCCAAACGAATTTTAGAAGCTTCGATCGAAGCCCAGAAACCAGAGAATCTTGTGAATGAAGATGTAGGCGGTATGATCAGAAAGGATATACCCAAGGAAAAGTTGGAACCACGCGCCGACGGAACTTTATGTTTACACGGTAGGAGTTGGTTACCTTGCTATGGAGACTTAAGATCCGTGATTATGTGTAGGATCCCGTTAACACTTCACTTCACACAATCAAACACGAAATCGAGATAGAAATGAGAAAGAGAGATTGAGTTGTTTAGAGAGAGAAAGAGGAGAGAGAAATG
>BQNB010036436.1:0-50137 GCA_026074375.1 Tanacetum coccineum | reverse complement strand
GTAGCTTATTGGATAAGCTTTTCAGGGGTATAAGCTACATACCCATAAGGATCCATTTCAGTGCTTAAAAATAAGCTCAAAAGCTTTGTTAACAGTTTTGGCTGTTTAGCTTATTTGCTTATTTTAGAGTATTTGCTTATTCTTTGTGCTTATTTTTTGTTTGCTTTTGTTCATTAGGTTAGATAGACCTAGTTAGTGGCTTATTTGCTAAGCTGTGTTACCCCGCTTATTTTTCCTAGGATTAGCATAGTTCAAGGGACTTTTTGTGATTTTTTTAGATTTTTTGCAATTCATTTAGTATTTTTAATATTTAATTTAGTTTAAATCGTTTTTAATTCATAATAAAAAATATAAAAGTCTAAAATATTTAATTCTTTTTTTTAAATTTTCTTTTAACAAATAGGACTTAGGAAAATTAGATTTGCTTTCGTAGAGTTAAAATTGTAGATTTTAGTTTTTTTAAAGAAAGGGATTAGCTCCCGTTCACGTTTTTCGTGTTTTTAAGCTTTAAACGCTTTCGTTTTTGGTTTAGTTTTCTTAGTTCTTGCATTTTAGTCATTTAGGATTTATAAAAAGTAAATAATCATTTTAGGATTAAATTTTGATAATTTAGGTTTTTAAGTCGCGTTTTTTCGTCCCGTTTACGTTTTTAATTTTATAATTACTTTCGTTTTTAGTTTAGCTCGCCTTTTAATTGATTTTTCCTGTAGATTTAGAAAACCCATTCAAAGCCTTGTTTCATTCAAACATCAAATGTCAAACCGACTTTCGACTTTCCATTGCATTCCTCGTTGGGGATAACGACCCGGGAATATCATATACTACTCGGATTTCATTGATTTTCTTTCTTTAAACCTTTTCAAGGGAAACTTGATTTGGTTTGGTTAATATAAGTAGTATATTATTATTATATATTATTTATACGCACTTAAGGAATTTCAATCAAGATGCAAGTATAAAATGTCCAGGGATGATGAATCAGGTTTGGGGTCTTGTCTTGTTACAGCTAAAAATTCGAATGACAAGTTACTGATGAGTTGCGGGACAATTATTTATGGGGTACCAACCGTGATCCAGAAAGGAACAAAATGAGAATTCTCTTAGTTATATCTAGTTGCCAAATCCTTGCTGCTCTGTTTTGTTTTTGCGATATGCTACAGAGTAGTAGCTGACCAAAATATCATAATGATTTCCCATGATATGTTTCAGATTGTAGGCATTTTGTAGCCTTGCTACATTTGACCATAGACTAAATTTTATGGTCATTGCATTTAAAGTCTTGTGTCACATTGGTATTTTTTGTTATGTAAGTACTAGTTTTGGCCGTTCGTGTAAACATGGTGTTGTTTACAAAATACTGGAAAGGTAAGATGTAAAACGGTTCGAACTTTTATTATGCTATATCTTATCTGTTTTCACTTGCATCAAATCTATTTACATCCTGTGATTGTTGTTCTCCAAACCAGTGACCGTGCTCAAAGACCAATGTTGGACTCCATTGTAGCATTTACATCAAATAGTTAGCTGACCATTGTGTGAACTTTCTGCATCCTGTCTCTTAGACGTAAGACGTAGTGCATAGTTATTCTAATGACTTGTTCATTTGTCATTTGATGCTTGACCTTTATTATTATAAGAGTAAACTACATTTTTGGTCCTTGTGGTTTACCGAATATAACGGTTTAAGTCCAATAGTTTAAAAAGTAACGGATTCAGTCCAAATAGTTAAAAACGTAACACTTTTGGTCCATTTTTAGACTAACCCGTTATACTTGACAAACCACAAGGACCAAAAGTAGACCAAAATTGACTTGTTCATTTGCCATTTGATGCTTGACCTTTATTATTATAATTCGATGTCCCGCCTGAATAGTTCACACCATGTGGAAATGTAAACATGAGAAAGGAAAAAGAAAACACTGCACAAGGAAAAAGACATGTTTGATTAATAGTTTTGAAAAGCCATTTGAGATGTTAAGGTTGTGTGTACTTGCTGTAAACTTTCATAAGTTTCCTTCTCTACTTTTCCTAAGAAGGGATAACTCTTTTTTTTTTCAGAATTCCTGGTTGAAAATTGAAGAACTTTAAATCCACTTTTTCCAAAATGTAGTTATAAAAGCTTTTTTTCTTTTTTTTCTTTTTCAAACTAGAATTTTTAGAAAATTCCCGATTTAAACACATCATTTAAGGAATAATACTTTGAGTGGTGATTGCTAAGTTATTATTTGGAGGTTTGATATACTTTATATGGCAATAACATCTATTGATGATTGAATATGGCACCATTTTTCGCAGTTGAGTTAAGGCATTGCGCGTCCCTTCGAAGTCTTCAGGTTCCAATGGTTGGTGTGTGTGTCGATTAGTTGTATTTGGGTTCCGCGAGGTAAGACTTGCGTTTTAGGACTTTTGATTTGATCTCAAAAGCGTGTTACTTTGTGAGTGTGTGCTTTCCATAACTTTTGTTGTCTTGATTATCAATATAATGATCGACCTTAGTAGTTTGGTTTGAGGCTTGATATATGCTAATATTAACTGAGGGTCTCGAAGCTCTTGTAAGGTTCAGTAGGTAATTTTTAAGGTTGTGCTTAGGAGCCCAAGAGAACATAGATTAAAGAGTTAATTGCATAAATGGTTCATGTGGTTGTCCGGATTTAACGAAAATGGTCCCTCAAACCTTTTTGTAACGAAAATGGTCCCCATGGCTGTGAAACATAACGGGTTTGGTCCCTGTGGTAAGAGGATTCATAACGGTTTTGGTCCCCATGACCCATAACGGATTTGGTCCCTATAGGGACCAAATCCATTATGTTTTACAACCATGGGGACCATTTTCGTTACAAAAAAGTTTGAGGGACCATTTTCGTTAAATTCGGACGACCACAAGGACCATTTATGCAATTAACTCTAGATTAAATCTTAAAAATTAAATAATTTCTAGTATTGCCAATTGAATCTACTTTATATTAAACGAGGCGGAATCGGCCCGCGCGTTGCGGTGGGGAAACTTTTTTACTGCGTAGTGTATTTTTTTTAAAGTGCGATTTTGTTATTCGTAAAATCACATGAAAATCAGTTAGGTTTAATTTTTCGTCGAATTTTTTAAGGTTGTGTACTAATTACTTTTTAATTGGTATATGCCATTATTTTCTTTTAAGGTGCACACCTTATAAATTTTTGCGAATTTATTTAATTTTAGAAAATTTAACGTGTAATTATTTAAGTTTAAGAAAAGAAATGTAAATGCATGTAACCACATGTGCGATATGTGTAATTAACTCTAAATCATTAGTAATGCTACATATTTGTTTTTCATTATTAAACTTTAAAGTGTGAGCTAAATGGATAAACTTTAATACTCGTATTAGTGAATACAGAGAGTGATACATCTTAAAAAACATTTAAGAGCTTGTTACAGTGTTTTAGATGCTCGGAGTTAGGTTTTTGTGAGATGCATGGATGACTTGATAAGAAACTATGAATCAGGCTCTCTTCCAATTAAAGACGCCATTAGATAGTGTGTTACCGAAACTCTACACACGCCTATCCAAGTTATATTACACATTTGATAAAACATGATCCATATCAACATCTAACCAACCACTTTGATTTAAGGATGTCTTCAGTTACTCGCTCGTATTACCGGAAAAGCTATGAAGGTTATCCCAGCCCTTTAGTTTTTATGTACTATTTATGTAAAGTTCTCTTACACATTGATCAATCAATCTAGAACTCCACCACACTGTCTTTATGATGTCAGTGTTGGATGTGTGATTACATTTCATTAGATGTACTAATAAAGGAGGGTTAATTGCACCAATAATATATGGTCCCGGTGGTCTGTGGGTTTATCGTCAAAAAAGGTGCCCTAAACTTTTTTTTTGTCCCGGATCATGTCCCCAAGGTTTTGCAACCGGATGGGGGGTAGTCCCCTGGTCTACAGGGGAGGCACGGGACCGTTATAGTGTTGGGGGAGGGTGGGGCGGGCTATTCGTGTGAGTGATCTTGTATATCCGGTGACGGGTTTACTTGAGGGGCCCGCTGGGGGGGAGGGGATTGAAAAGTGGGTGGCCGGCAGGGGGGGGATATGTGTGTCTAACGGCGGAAGGAAGGGGGGGTAAGGGTGGTTGGGGATTGGGGCGGTGAAATGAGGGTATATTAAGGGGGGCGCGGTTGGGATAAGGGGGTGGGGGGGATTTGGGGGTTTTTTAGGGAGCGGATTTTGAGGGGCGGTGCGGGGGGGGAGTTTGTTATGTTTTGGGTGGGTTTTTTTCTTTTTTTTTTTTGGGGGGGTTGCGGGGCGGGGGGGGTGGGGGTTTTTAATGGGTGGGGGGTGGTTTTTTTTTTTTTATTTTTTATTTTTTATTTTTTATTATTTATTTTTCTTTTTTATTTTTTTTATTTTTATTTTTTTTTTTTTTTTTTTTATTTTTTTTTTTGGTTTTTTTTTTTTTTTGGGGTAGGGTGTTTTTTTTTTTTTTGTGGGTGTGGGGGGTGGGGTGGGTGGGGAGGGGTGTTTTTGGGTTTGGTGGGGATTTGGTGGTTGGGTTTTTTTTTATTTTTTTTTTTTTTGGGGTCGAGGGGGGGGTTATTTTTTTTTTTTTTTGGGGATAGGTGGTGGGGGGTGGGTGGTTTTGGGGGGGGGGGGGTGGGGGGGGGGGGGGGGGGGTGGGCGGGTTTTTTTTTGGGGGGCGTGGGGGGGGGTTGGGGTTGGGGGGGGGGTAAATAGGGGGGGGGGGGGGGGGGTTGTATGGGGGGGGGGGGGGGGGGGGGGGGAGGGGGGGGGGGGTGGGGGGTTTTTTGGGGGTTGGTGGGGTTTTTTTTTTGTTTTTTTTTTTTTTTTTTATGGGGGGGGGTGGTTTTTTATGTTATGTATGGTGTGCATGGGGGGGTCTTTGGGTTATTTTTATTGGGGGGGGGTAGGGGGGGGGAGGGCGGGGGGGGTATGGTTAGGGGGAGTGATGGATAAATTTATATAATGTCGGATTTGGGGGGGGGGGGTGGGGGGGGGCTTCCGACGGGGGGGGGGGGGCAGGGTGGGGGGACCGACTGTGGGTTGCTGTGAGGCGAGCCGGGATTTGAGCTACCATATGTAGTGGGGCTTGGGGGTGGGGCGTCACGTTGTAGGGGGGATGGGGGGGTGTGGGGTATTATGTAGATTGGTTATGTCGGAATAATGGTAGTAAATTTAATAAATGTAAATAAAGTGCGTAAAATAATAAAAAAGGTTATTTTAATTAATTTAATATTTTTATTTTTATTATATTTTATTTTTTTTAAATTAAAATTACTTTTTTTTTACACTTTTTTATTTAAAGGTTATATTTTTGGGGTTTTTTTTTTAATTTCATTGTGGGGGTGGGAAGGGGGGGGTCGGTGGGGGGGTGGAGGTGGCCGGTTAGTGGGGGTTTTTTGGTACGAGGTGGTGGGGGGTGGTGGGGTGTGGTTGGTGTGTTTGTTTGTGTTTTATTTTTGTGTGTTTGTCGGTTTTCTGGGTGTTCTGTTTTTGTACTCGGGGGGGGAAAATTTTTAAATTAATTTTTTTTTTTTTTTTTTTTTTATCCTTTAAATTTTTGACGGTTAAATTGGCCGAAAAATTTTATTCGTTTTAAAATTAACCTAGCCGGAGAAAATTTTTCATTAAATTTTTTACATAAATTTTTTAAAAACTTTCGTTTCTATTTGTTATATATTTTCATTGATTTTTTTTAATTTTTTTAATTTTTTTTTAATTTTTTATTATTTTTAATTTTTTATTATTTATATTATTATTATTTTTTATTATTATTATTATACTTTTATTTTTTAATTTTTTTTATTATTTTTTTAATTTTAATTTTTTTTATTTTTATCTGTTTTCGTACGTACACAAAACTTTAGAAAAAACTTAAAAAAACGTAAAAAAAACCAAAAAAAATGGGAAACGTACGAAAACGTAAAAATACATATGAAAACGGATAAAAGACGGATGAAAGCGTACGAAAAGTATAAAACGGATGAAAATGTATAAAGCGTTAAAACGTATAAGAATGTACGAAAACATTAAAAAACGTTCAAAGAAAATATAAAAACGGACGTATGAAAACAGATAAAAAGAACAAAAACGGACAAAATGTACAAAAACTTGGAACGTAAAAAAAACGTACAAAAACGGACGAAAACATATAAATGTTCCAAAACGCATAAAAATTAATTGAAACGGATGAAAACCTAAAATAACGGTATAAAACATAAATGGAACGTATAAAAAAGTTAAAATTTTAAAAGAAATAAAATAATTAAAAAATTAAAAAGCAAATAAAAGAAATAAAATAATTAACTGTTACAGGGACCATTTCTGAAACACAAGAAACCACAGGGATCATTTCTTAACAAGCACGAGGGTATTTATGTCATTTATACCAACTAAACCAACAATTAACGGTCAAACAAACGGAAAAATTGGTCAAGGGACTAAACCCGATACGGGTGAAAACCTTGGGGACAGGATCCGGGAAAAAAAAAGTTTAAGGACCTTTTTCGTTAAACCCGACAGACCACAGGGACCATTTATGCAATTAAATCTAATAAAGATGGTATTGTTGTTTAACAAACAAAAGGTTTATAACAGTAATTTGTTTCTTTATATTCATTTTCGGGCGACTATGAACCGCGTCTTGGCGGGGCAAATTTCTAGATATGCAACCATGGCGGATGTATCCTCTTTCTTCGATTATCTACCTGTTTGAGCCTGGTTTTTGCATTTACATTCAAGTGGTGTCAGATTTCCATTTAGGGTATTTGCAATTGCTTATTTTTTCCTGCATCGTCGGTATTTGGAGGTTATCGCATGGCAACCCGTTCTGGGTTGTGGTTGCAGCTAGGGGTGTAAACGATCCGAGTCGAGTCGAGTTTTGGCCTAAACGAGCTAGGCTCGTTTATTAACAACTCGGCTCGAGCTCAGCTCAAGCTCGAATAAAGTTTTATAAATTAGCTCGAGCTCGAGCTCGAATATTTTTTTGTTATTCGAGCTCGAGCTCGAAGCTCGTTTAAGATATTTTACCTTTTTGTACTCTTACAATAAATTAACTTTTAGGCTTAAGATGCTCGTATAAAAGATTGAGCTTGATAGGCTCGCTTATTAACTCAAGCTCCAACTCAAAAGCTCATTTACAATTATAAAAATTGTTCTAATGCTCAAACTAAAGTTAATATATTAATATAAATTTTAAGCTCAACAAATATTGTTTAAGTACACAATATCAATGTTTAATAACATCTAAAGCTTAACTAAGTTCCAAAATAGGGTAGGGTCATTGCTTATATAGAGCTTTTTTTCTTGGAAGGTTTCCTCTTTAAGCGACGTGGGATAAGTCTACTAAGCATGTCCCTCTTATTTTTCAATTTCTCTTGTTCTTTTGATATTTCAAACTCTATTCTTATTTATTTTTTTGTCAAGTTTTCTAGTTAGCAAAGAAAAGATGATTAAACTTTTATATATTTTTAATTTTAAAACAGAAATTAGATTATTTGTTGCAACTGTAATATCAAACAGAGTTTAAATTATATTTAAACCATGTACAGGTTTGTATTTAATTATAATTGCTATAAGATGTGCTTTTCACGATTTCAAACACGTATAAGAAATAAACAAGGCAAACATCCCCTTAGCCATTAATCAGTATTTATAGCAATATTCTCAAACCATGTGTTTGTTAGAGAGCTTCATTTTTAGGTGTTGCATCTTTCTTCAACTGCATCCGTCACACACAAGGCTATATAAAATCAAATGAAACTAAAAAAATTATGATTACATGAATTAGGAAAGCCTAGTATAATAACATCGACTTAAAGTTATGATTAAATATGGAGTAAGATTAGCCACCTTAAGGAATAAATTTAAACTTTTTTACGATATTGTTAAACATCAATTGTTAACGTTTTAGTAGTATGTAACGTTTATTTTGTGTTCTATGTACATGCTTTCGTAAGCTTACTATAAATCTGTTAACTAAACCTATACTATCAAGTGTAAAGTCATTTCATATACATTACATCATAATAAAGCAATCTATTATGATAAAGTATATACCTTATACATCAAAATTTAAGTAACACTATATGAACGGGCATGATATGTGATGTGATCTATCTAATAAAAATACAGTGTGGAAGAGGGGGGGGGGGTGGAGAGGGTGGGGTTGTGGATTGGGTGGGGGGTGGGGGGGGGGGTGTTGGGGGGAGGTAGTTGTGGAGGTATTTGTTCGAAAAACAAATTAAATTTTTTATCCATACAAACAAAATAATCATACAATCGAAATCTCATTGGGTGGAAACCATTAGGTAATGTTAATACATTTGCTATACATAACTCCTTGCAAACTAACATAACTTTTATAGCTGACAAGCTTTTATAGTTGCATGACATTTCATACGTTTTTTTTATAAACATAAATTGCAATATATGCTTGCACTTTTAATCTTCACAACTTTCACCTTTCATCAAGATCAAAAAAAAAAAAAAAAGTAATCTAAACTTTTTTCCGTCAACAACAAAACTTGATTCTGAATTCTCAACAATCACCATTCAGCGCGAGTCCATCATCATCATCATCATCATCATCATCCAAGTGAACAATGAACATCATCACATTCCAGATGATGAATTTGGATCAAAAAATGAATTGGTATGGTGTGGATGGAGCGGGGAAGAAGATGTAATAAATGAAACAAAAGCAGTAAAAAAGTAGGTGTTAGATAAATGACCATGAACTAAAGTAGTAAAACAAATAAGTAAATGTTTTAGTAGCAAATCCCGGGGTTAATGCAAGATGAAAAAAAGTCTCAAATTAATATAAGAGAATATATTTCAATTAATATAGTGTGTGGTTAGAAAAATAAATGAATTTACATAATCTACGATGCATTTAATCAAGTAAGGTGCAGCCAAGTGTAATTTTTGTCCGCATGCGGTTCAAATTGGCAACTAGTTTAACTTTTGCTGCGTTTTTCACTACTTCAAAATCATCTTTCAAACTAAATATTGAGATGCATCAAATCTAATGTAGAACTTCTCAATGGATGGATATATTATCTTATCATTCCTTCTCAGTTTAAGTTTTTCTTCTTACTTATGCATGCTTTTATTTTGTGGCTTGTTTATCTGTATTTATGTGCATTGACATATAGTTATTAACTTGCTACTCACTCTGATTCAAAAATCATTATTTAAGTATGTAACTTATACATATGATCATCGTAAGATGGAAAAGATAACATACCTTGATTAGCTCAATGTCAACTCACTTCAACAAATACCAAAATTGGAGTTGAATTTACTGTTGATACTCCATAATACATGATTGTACGTCATGTCCTATAAGTTATGCTAATACGTGAATGGCTCATTTACTTGTAGAATAACATAAATGTTTTTTACAATTTATAAATCAAATATTATTGGTTAAAACAAGTTTTTAAACATCATTCTATAAGGTCAGAAGTGTGTAAACTTCAATTACTGACATTTAATGCAAATAAAAACGCACATTCTAAGCTTTAAATAAGTTTAGGTAAGAATAAAATAAGTGTATAATTATATGATTAAACTAAAAAGAGTATATCATTTATTATTAAAAAATCTATTAATAACTAAAAAATCAAATAAGTTCAAAAAAATAAAGAAAACACATCCCACATAAAAGAGAGAAGAAAGAAAGAAAATTAAAAGCCTTTAAAAACAAAGTATAAGACAAAAGAAAATGTTACATTCAAGTAAATATGTAACTTAGAAATAAAATTATTAAAGATACACAGACTGAAAATCTTAATAATACTAAGAAAAATATAAAAAAAAATTTAAAAAAAAATAAGCATAAAAATTTATATATTAAAGTTGTTAGGTTTGTTAAGCATCGATTACTAGTTTTCAAAACTCGAGAATATTTAAAACAGTTAATTTGAACATCCGAGCCAATATTTATTTTTCAAAGGCCCCTCGCTCGTCAAACTGAATCGAGCACTAATATTTGTTTCTAGATGGCTCGGCTCGTGAGTTATTAAGCTCGAGCTCGAGTAAAACGAGCTCGAGTTCGAAGAGCTCGTTAAAAGCTCGGATCGTTTACAACCCCAAATTGCAGCCAGGCCGGCATTTTGATCGACGCTGGATCTTGGAGCAGGCAACCTAGACTAGACTGTGGTTTATCGAGTGTTGTTTTTCATGCCCTACACAAAACGTTAAAACCATAAAAAATCGAGCCATTTAAGAAGGTTTTGAAGATTACTAATCATGAAAAAGGTATTTCTCTGCTCTTTTTATAATGTAGTTTTATGGTAATGTACAATGATAATGTGGTTTGGTTTTTATTGTATTTAATTTTGTGGAAGGAAAAAAACATCTCTTAATGCAGTTACAGAGTTCTTGGCGTTGGAAATGTTAGGTCTCGGTTGATTAACCAGTTGACGTTTTCTTTTCATGAAAGATCATGCAATTCTCTTGAACGATGTTTTAGCATTTTCATGCTCGATTTGTATAATGTGTTATATTAAGCCTGTAAACATGCCTAATTAATACAAATTTCCAAAATATTATTATCACAGACTCTTGAAATTTTTTGCTTCAAATATGCTACAAATTTCTTGCCACAGGTCTTTCTGCAACAACCTTTTAAATAGATCAGATTGAGATATAAACAACTACAGAATCCCACAGCAGAGACAGGCAAGAGAAAGACAACGTGTAATGTTTCCGGGGCAAGGTTAAAAGAGTTGCACTTTAATTAAATTTAGAATATACATATAAATAACGGGCAATGATGATATTTTTCTGCATTTATGTTTCTTCGGATCATAATTTACGGACGCACGGATCCTGGCGGGGCAACCACCCCTGTAGCTGTAGCCACGGCATGTGTTTAGTTTCCCCGGATCCTATAATTGCAGACTGAGCCCCACTCTTCAGCTGATTACATATTTTTCAGAACTAAGTGTGTTCTTTTTTATTGGCCTTGATCCGGGATTTACATATTTTCGATCTTTCAGAAGCAAAAGTTAAGCACCTTAAGAGCCTTCTTGTCCGCTTGTAATTAGTTAGTTTACATTGCAGACTACGTTGCTTGAATGAAGATAATAAATATGACTATAAAATAATAAAAAATTTATACTGCTAAATATTTGCATGCTCATTAATGTTGTATGGTATGTGAATGGAAAATGGCATTGCGGACACTGTATTAATATAGATTAAACTAAAAAGAGTTATCATTTAGTTATTTAAAAAATCTATTAATAACTAAAAGGCAAATAATGTTCAAAACAGAGTAAAAGAAAACACATCCCACATAGAAAGAGAGAAGAAATAAAGAAAAATTAAAAGCCTATAAAACAAAGTATAAGAAAAAAGAGAAGGTTTACATTCAAGTAAATATGTCACTTAGAAATAAAATATTAAGATACAACTTGAATCTTAATAATACTAGAAAAATATATTAAAAATTTTAAAATAAAATAAGCATAAAAATTTATATATTAAGTGTTGGCTTGTTAAGCTCGAATAGCTCGTTCGGCTCGTTAAGCTCGACTAGCTTGTTTGGCTCGTTCGACTCGTGATATTTAAACGAGTTTTCAAACGAGCCGAGCCAAATATTAGTTTTCAAAGCTCCGCTCGTCAAACTAATCGAGCACTAATATATGTTCGAGATTGACTCGAGCTCGTGAGTATTAAGCTCGAGCTCGAGTAAAACGAGCTCGAGCTCGAGTAGATCGTTAAAAGCTCGGATCGTTTACACCACTTGAAGCCATGGCCGACATTTGATCGTACGCTGGTATCTTGGCAGGGCAACCTAACTTAGACTGTGGTTGTAACAGTGGTTGTTTTTCATGCCCTACACAAAACATTAAAACCATAAACAAATCTTGCTATTTAAGAAGGTTTTGAAGATTGACTAATCATGATAAAGGTAACCCTCTGCTCTTTTTATAATGTAGTTTTATGGTAATGTACAATGATATTGTGGTTTGGTTTTAATTGTGTTTAATTTTGTGGAAGGAAAAAAACATCGCTTAATGCAGTTATAGAGTTCTTGGCATTGGAAATATTAGGTCTCGGTTGATTAACCAGGTTGGACGTTTTCATGTTCATGGAAGTTCATGCAATTTCTCTTACGATGTTTTACATTTTCATGCTCATTTGTTAGAATGTGTTATATTTGCAGGCTCTAAGCCTGTAAACATGCTATTATAACAGAATTTCCAAAATATTATTATCACAGACTCTTGAAAGTTTTTCGCTTCAAATATGCGTACAAATTTCTGCCCACTCTTTTCTGCAACAACCTTTTAAATAGATCTGATTGAGATATAAACAACTCAGATCCACAGCAGAGACAGGCGAGAGAAAGACACGTATTGTGATATGTGTAATGTTGTCGGGGCAAGTTAAAGTGTTGCACTTTAATTAAATTTAGAATATACATATAAATAACGGGCGATGATGATATTTTTCTGCATTTATGTTTCTTCGGATCATAATTTACGGACGCACGGATCCTGGCGGGGCAACCACCCCTGTGGCTGCAGCCACGGCGTGCGTTTGTTTACGGTCCTACACTTGCAGACTTGAGCCCCATCTTCCCCAGATTACATATGTTCATAACTAAGTGTGTTATTTTTGTTGGCCGCTGATACGGGATTTACTATTTTCGAGCTTTCAGAAGCGAAAGTTAAGCACCTTAAACCTTCTTGTCGCTTTGGTAATAGTTAGTTTACTTGCAGACTACGTTGCTTGAATGAGAAATAAATATGATATATAAAATATATAAAAAGTTTATACGTGCTAAATTTGCATGCTCATTAATGTTGTAGGTATGTGAATGGAAAATGGCATGGCGATCACTAATGGATAAATGTTATAGTAGTTGTATGTGAATGGAAACATGGCTGTTGGAGTTTGCGCGTACGTTAGTCCTTTTTTCGTTTACAAAATGATTGTTATCTGAAAAAAAAACTTTTATTCTCTAATGTGGGTCAAACGGGTTGGTATAGGTTGGGTTGACATGTCGGGTTAAAACATCTTAGTACATGTACCATGTCAAAGGGGTTAGTTTGCAAATGTGTCGGTTTAGCTGGTGCTTAATGAACTCATGGTTGATTGAAATTTTTTATTATACTATATTTTTTTCCTAATATGCAGTGGATCTTAAACGAAAATTTAATGGTCATGTCGAATGGCAACTACATTACTTAAGTCGTGTTATGGTATATGGTTTAGAGAAACAACTAAACTGAAATGCCTTTTTATTCAAAATTATTTAGTTTTCTAATAAATAGGTACGTACAAACGAATGCAAAGCACTACTGTATTAAATTATTTAGAATCACTGTTTATTTTAAGAGGTTTATGTTGAATGTAATATGCTATTCCTCTGTTTCAATGTACTTTAATCATGGTATGCAATATATGAACATACTTTTCTACAGGTCAAAATGGATCAAAAGTGACTAAATTTATAATATTATGAGTTTTTGATACAAACTTCCTAATTCTAAAGTTCTTATTGTAAATATAAACTAAAAAGCTGCAATTTTTTAAAGGTATAGTGCAACTTCAGACTTCATTTGATCTCAGTGGGCCAAAAGAATCAAACTATGAAAACCAAGGGTATTGAAAACCCGACAATGGAAGTGATGATTTGGTGATTGTTAATAAGAAGGACGCGTCCATAGACAAAAAGGAGGAAGTGAGACGCTGGTAATCCAAGCTAATAGTGAAAGATATAAAAGAAGTCTTATCATTTTTGCTCATACTAGCATGGTTTTTGGTATGTAGCTACACTTCCGCTGCATCTGTTTATTGTTTGTTAAAAGAGATTTACATACATGTTTGTTATGAGCTGCTAATATTGAAAGATATAAAAGAAGTCTTATAATTTTTGCTCATACTAGCATGATTTTTGGTATGTAGCTACACTTCCGCTGCATCTGTTTATTGTTTGTTAAAAGATATTTACATACCTGTTAGTTATGAGACGATAAATGTATTAGATTAATGTTACAACTGTTAAAATAGATTTACATACCTGCGAGTTATGAGCCGATAAATGTATTAGATTAATGCTATAACTGGGAGGGCGTTAGTTTAATGAATTCTGAATTTTGGACACTCAAAGTTACAATACTATCTTATACAAACGCCCCGTCGAGGCAGAAAACATAAATTAACGTAAAACCTCGCGCTCCACAGCGGAGCACGGGTTGAAATCCTAGTTTGTACTATATTTTAGATGGTGGTTAGCTCGATTGAAAACTCAAAAAACCTTTTGAATTTATAGCATCAAATAAAGTATCAGATAACTCATAACTCTTTCAACTCAAATTTAAAGTATATACGTTTTACTGAAATGCCTAATAATATGTCTAAATACATGTTTTAGCCTATGCGACATTTACTTGTTTATTACGTAAAAATACATAAAACACGTGTTTATGTCAAAAAGCTAATTGAGTGAGAGAGATAATATCAAAATGAGAGGATCGACTCTTTAGAGAAAGAATTAGGGTTATGACCCAAGAGTTGTGTCAACCTTTGATGTATATCACCAAACTTGAGTCTTTAGCACTTGGCAAAACCAACACTTCAAGAATAGAAAATCTTCGAAAATCTACCTAAACTTAGTAAGACTGCAAAACTAATAATAAGAAATAACAAGTTAGGTTCCTCAGGTATTTCCAGGCTGCGATTATAATTTTAACACCCACCTTAATCTTAGCTTGAAAACGATTATATAATCCCATTTAAAAATCAAATTTTCTCGTTGCAACTTATCTAAGCCTTTGGTAAAAACATCAATTGTTTTATCAGCTGAGTTTATTTTTTAGCATTGCCAACTTGTAACGTTTTTCTTTAAAACTTTTATTACACAAATAATTGTGAAATTTACAATAAACGAGGCTTGTCGACACCCGTACGTTGCACCGGGCTTGGTCTTTTGGAGCATCAAATTTGACTCGTAGTCACATGTGTCCCCAAGCTGACATGGGTACATTTTTCTCAGCTTGCTTTCGATTCTTGGTTGTTCACGCGTAAGTGTACAACCTGCCAATTCTACGGTATAGGTGAAGACTAGAAAATGCCAAAGGTTCTTGTACATTCGTGTCACGTCCTGTTCAAGTAAGATGTCCATCACTGTTAGTTACTATCTATGGTATGATAATAAAGATCCGAAAAGGGATTACAGTGACGATACGTACCACACTAACCCAAGTGAAATCCCTATAGCCCAAACCACCAAAGAAATGCTCACAATCAAGTATCATAAAAAGAAGCCCCAATCCTGCATAACGTTTTGGTTATAAACAGTTTACTTCCAACAACCAAAAATTTAAACTAATATCGCGGTACACGATATATTAAACTTATTATCATCATCATCAATGCTATAAACTCCTTGGGCAAAGTATAAAAATGGTTTTAGGTCCAACTGGTTATCATTATAATATAAGTAAGTTTTTTGAATGGGTCTGCACATTTAAGACCACAAACCGTAGTCCACACATATTTCTCCTCAACCTTCTTCTATTCTTTTTTAACTGTTTTTTTGCAAACATAAAAAAAATTGAGTCAGAGATCCGGTGTGGTTGATCGAAAGATGGAAAGAGTTTAGTTAATGCAAACACTCACTTTCTTCTTTCTTCATATGTATTTAACCTTCTACTAAACCCCAAATATGGAACTTTGGTTGACAATGATGTCTACTTGAATCTAGTTTTATTATTGTTGTCGTCTAAAGGTTGCTTTATTTTCATTTCATTTACATTTATTTTAATTTTTATGTCGTTGGAGAACCTTTATTATATTCAGCTTGCAAGAAGCATAACGGTCCAGTTTAAACACAATAGATACTCTTTTTCAGTTAATATGTACACTTAATCTAAACCTATCACATTAGTGTGAAATTTAAGCAGATGAAAGTCTATTCTATCATTTCCACTAATCTATACAGTTAAGTACTTGTTTTATCATGACCGTGTGTTTAATTTTCAGACTAATGAACCTAGAAACTTTCTTAATCTAAACAGCTAAAAACCTTTAATTTATATACCTGCAGAGAAATAGAAACTGCACTGTGAGATAGTTATCTTTAGAATTCTTGAGAAACAATTTTTCCCATGAATCAACTTCCCATATTCCTATATCTCCCATGGTAGTTCCAACTGATGCATCAAAGATATGTGAAACACAAAGTCAAGTTTCAAACTTTAAAACGTACAACATGATAGAGAGAGCTACAAATGCCAAACAGATGACTGATTACCTAAGAATAACTCGCGAACTCATTTCTTTTTATTTTAACCTTGAAATTCATTTGCACTTTATTTCCATCTGTCACACGCATGAGTCCATCATATACTACAATAGTAGTATAACCAAAAACAGAATTAACAGGAAAATTATTTCCACTTGATATCGACACACCTGAAATTAGCCATTATAATAAAAAAAACAGATCACATTCCTTGAAATCGTCATTGTTTAAGCCTACAACTTCATTTTGTATTTAATATTTTCTTGCTACCTATTCAAAAATAAAGGATTAACGTAAAGTAGTTCTTACTTCTATTCTTCACGCTATGAAGATTCAGAATTGTCACGCTAAGCACCTGAACACTTTAAGTGTCATTTTGACCCGTTTAACAAAGCAAATATCCACCTAAATCACAAAAATAAAGAACTCTTAAATGTAGGTAATAACATCAGTTCTAAGACCATGAAAACTTACTATTCTGATGTATATTTGGGATTTTGCTCCCGTCAATGTTCTGAAAGTCTCAAGGCGCACTAAGGCGCAAAGGGGGTCAATTAGCCTTGAGGCAAGGCGCATACCAAAGCGCGTAACTCATAAATATGAGTCGCACTAAATACACTAATTTTTTTATGACATATATCACACTTTTATGTGGATTGAATAAAACAAAATAAAATTTGAGATACTTAATAGTTAATACATCAAACAAAGCTCACATTTAAACCAAAAATATCAAACAAGCAAGTGAAGCAACGTATCAATATTCAAGAATAATGCCACATTATCATGATAATATTTCATAAAGAAACTACTTGATGAAACAAATTAAGAGACTTCAATCTAAGTTGTCAAATTCCCCATCGTCATCATCATCTTCATCCAAAGGTTTTGTCTAGAACTAGACCCTCCCCTTTCCCTTCCCCTTGAGCTTGAACTAGCATAACCATCACTAGATCTAAGATTATAGTTTGACTCGTCTACGTGGCTTTGAGCCTTCCTTGCTGGTACATCCTCATAATATTATAGTTCGACTCACATCATTGGATCTAAGTTTTTGGTTTGTGACTTGCAAGAAGCCTCTTCAAAAAGTAGACAATATACATATGACGTGAAGTGATTACATATGTGTCAAATTAAAAAGAGAAGTTGAATAAATGGAGGAATATAAAGAAAAGTGGAGGCACTTATTTCACTATATTGTATGTATTTAATTTTCTTTATTAGGGTTATTATTTAGTAAATTATATATAAATGCCCATGTGATTTTGTATTTGTGTCTCAATATTAAGATAAAAAGGCCCAAAACCCGTTATATGTGCTAGGCGCGACTAGTCCCAAGGCGCAAAATCCCAAAGCGCTGCGATTTTTATAGGATTTATGCATGTTGTGAGCCTCGATCTAAAAAAATCCCAAAGGCTGGAGCCTCGAGGGATTTAGGGAGTAGGCGCGCCTTAGGCACAATTTTTAAAACATTAGCTGCCGTAATGTAGAAATTTCAGTGCACGTGTCAGTCGTAGATGTAATTTGCGGCCTTCGGTGTCAAAGTGATGGTATATCATGCACTTTAATACCTTGAACTCGAAAATAGCTAGACCTTCATAAACTCCTACCTTGATGCCTAAATCAATCGGGTTTAGAATTGTTGACTGTACAAAAGGTGCAGATTTAGGTGTGAGACGTTGCTGTGAAAGAGTTTTTAGTCTTGGTTCTATTTCCTGCTCAATGACCAAAGTTGATAAAACAATACTGCTGCAAGCTTTAAATGCAAAATGCATTATTCCAGGTTTATGGTACAATGATAATTCCCTGTGACCCTTTTTCGAGTTAAGCATCTGTCATTCCATTGAAAAGAGTGAGTTCTCGATTCCCATTTAAAGCATCAACAACATCCTGAGAGGCATAAAGAAGTTATCACACGCAATAACCATTCCAAAACTAGAAACGAAACTAAAATGCCAAAATAAGATAATTGACAATTTTTCAATGCAGGCTTCCGAAGTCAAATAGTTGCTTACGTCAAGAAAACTGATATCATTTTTAGGCGCAACAGGAAACTTATTTATCACTTTCAGACCCAAATTCTATAGTTATCTATATTTTGACCCGTTATCCAAAACATCACTCAAATAGTTTACTTAGATATAACATAAGAACAAAAAAGCAAAACAAAAAGCTCGGCATTGTCTTTGGCTTCCCCGGCTGCAATCTGATGGGTCAAATAAAAGAGATTTAGTGAAACCTCAATCTCGCGTTGCCATATTTTCCATAATGCCTCTAGAGCATCATCAAGTTCGTCTTCCATATGTTCATGCATATCCTCTTTCACAGCGTTCCACTGTAAGAATATAACTATATTAATGAGATCTTTCATGCAATGTAAACTATTAAAAAAAGGCGGTTTGTAATCAGAAATTTCAAAGTGATTACTAAAACAACATATTCCGCTCTTAAATAATCATATAAGCAGTGTCGATATGCAGTCTGAAACACCTAACATGAATATATGATGTAAGAAAATGCGACCTTCCAATAAGTAATCAACTCGGGACGCCGTTTGGCATTTGTACCCGAGGTCGTTCAAAACCTATTATTACATGTTACAACAACTACTTACTTAAGGCATAAGTTGGGTTTTAAGGCACTCAGCATGACAAAATATGGCAACTTATACACAATTATTCTATAACACGGCGTAACTATATAAATAGCATAACGCAATTAATCAAATAACAAAACTATAATGAACTTGTATACCTGATCAACCCTATCCCACCACCTGAATTCAGTCCTGATTCCTTACAACATTATACAACAATGTCGGATAAAATAAAGCGCGAGCCCCTACTCCTACCAACACCCTTTTCGTATTCGATACCGTAATTACCACACCATCCTCATCACCCTCTTTCAATTCTTCAATATACATCCTTACCCAACATTATCGTACATTTAACACAAAACCCACAAAATCAAACGTACACCCAGTTCACAAAATCAATTCTTTAACACATACCAATCAAATTTTACCCTAAAAACCCTCGTTATAAAAACCAAACCCTAACTTTCATTCAACACAAAACCAACAAAATTAAACAAATACCCAGATCACAAAATCAAATCTTAAGAAGAATCAATCATCAGTTTGATCTTTAACAAACTTGAGCTAAGAATACTAAAATCTTGATCTGAAAAAAGAAAAGGAAAAAAAGGTACTTTTTAAGATTGAAATTAAAGATTAAGAAAGATGAAATGTTTATATTAAGAAAAAATAAAAGAGGTGTAATTTGTGATTGTGATTTGGTTGCTTGCAAATTGGAAGAACCCTAAATGCTTTTTTTAACGAATCTACCTCTTATATTCAATAAGAGGCAATGATGTTCTAAATGCTTCATGAGTTTCTGAAACTGCAAGATCATTGATATGCTATATTCAATGATAGGCAAATGTAAAGCCTGTGCAACAGTCGAACATAAATGGGTTTTAATGGGGGAGAATCATTAACACAACCGATTAAATTAACAGGAGTGAACGCTTGCAGCTTCAATGAGAGGGCAAATGGAGAGGCTAATCATCAATACGAATGGTAAATGCTCAATCTTTAAGACAGCAAATTGAATGTATACAAACTGGATCTTTTATAATATAAGGATTCCTAATGAAATCTTTCCTCCATCCTCTTTCTTCTTTCATCTATCGGCCTGCAGCTTATTCTCTTCCTCCTTTTATATATTTGCAAAATTTTATCAATTTTTTACCACCTTATTCGTCCTTTTTTTAACGTTAATCTTTTTTACATCATGTATTTAATGATTTGATTGATTGATGTACAAAAATGATTGGCTGGAATTTAAGAAAGGAAAAACCATAATACAATTATACAAGTGGTTTATGCATTAGGCATGTATTTATACATGTGTTGTAGGTCTAAATAACACTACTCTATCACAAATGCCTCTAGCGAGGCTTAAACCGACAACCTCTAGTTTCTTGAGAAACTCACATATCACTAGAATAAAGGCCTTGGTGCCAACTCATTCTTCCAATCTATTCATCTTTTTTTCATTTAGGGAAATTCATAATTTTAGTAATATGCTACAATGTACATCAAGTTAAAAATAAGTGACATCTTCGATCACATAAATGCAAATTTCCTTTTATATTTACTTGTATATGAAAGTAACTTTGTTACCGAAACAAACATCAAAGAAGATTAACGTGAATGTTTGTTGAGGATCCAAGTATCCAACACATTGTGTTACACAACTACTAAAAGTCTTTATGGGGGTGTCTTGCTAAGCTTATATGATGGCCTTATGAGCTTATTAGTTTATATGTGTTAAATAAGCAGAAATTAAGTGTTTGGCTAGGCTTATATGACTGGGCTTATGAGCTTATATAAGGGGTTTTGGTAAGTCCAAACTTTGTGGCTTATATAAGGAGGAGTGGGCTTATATAAGAATATATATTATAAAAAGACTTTATACCCTCATTTATTAATTACATCAATTTTATTTTTATGTATTTTTTTGTCATTTTAACTTATTAATTATATAAGCTAAACCATCCATTTTTAGTGAAGTTGGACTTCTTCGTAAAAGACCAAACCTACATAATAATAATGTTATCGGGTAATAAAAATCTATTATTATTAACTAAAAGTCTTAACTTATGACATGTACGTTTTGGTTCTCACGCAATGATGGCGTTAATAAAACCATGAGACGATCATAAAAAATAATATGAAGTATGTTTTCGGGGTTGAAGTGTGTATGCAACATCTATAATTATCATCTTGAAGTCCTTAATATTAGTCTATGATTTTGGAGATAAATTTCAGATAATAAATAAATAAGTTTTTTTTAACAGCAGATGAATTAACTAGCAAGAAGCTAGAAAAAGGGAATTACAAGATCGATGATAGATTGTTACAAGGACTACAAAACCATTCTATCCAACTAAATGTGATATTTCTACTCCTACTAGAAATCCAATTGTACGACAATTGTTTTACATCATTAAAAAGCAACTCCTTTTGAGGTCGTTTGAGGTTGAAAATGGTTTTATTTCGATGATTCCATATAGCCCAAATAGTTGTGTTTACCACCACATCGAAGAATTTCCTATGCTTATGAGCCATGGGAAGCCGGTCGGCCATGGTTAAGATATCTAGAAGGTTTGAGTTGTTGATTCCAGTAAACTGCCACCAGGAGAAAACTACCTTCCAAGTATCAATGGCTAAGGGGCATTTGACAAATATATGATCTTCCGTTTCACTGTCATTGTTGCAAAGAGGGCATCTAACTGTATCGAGATCAATTCCACGCCTATCAAGATTAAATCTAGTAGGAAGTCTTTTGATTAAAACATGCCAAGTAAGGACGTTTACTTTGATGGCAGTAGTTTATTCCATCTGGTGGGATGAGAGTTATTGTCACTTGACATGGTGGAGATGAGCTTTCGCATGTTATTAAAAGAAAATATTCTTGAGGCATCATAGGTGAATTCCCAAATATCGTAATCATTTGAGAGGTGTAAGTTTACTAGAAGATTAATGAGATCATTTCGTTCGTTAAGTTCTTCTTCTGACCGAAAACTCCTTCTCCATGTCTACGAAATTGAAGTCCTAGATACATTGGAGGTACTGTGGTTAATAGGTATGTGAAGTGGGTGTGCTGAGGTTCATTGGAAAAACATGGACAGGGGGGAACATGGGGTGTGGAGATGGAAGTAGCGTATTCATTAGTGTTTGATAAAGAATCTGATGGTTCTTCTCACAAACTAAACAGTTCTTGTTTGCTCAAGCCTATACACAGGCATGATGATTCTTGAAGAGTGTGCCACCCAACCAATGGATCATGCCAAAATCTTATGTGATAGAATATTGCGATATTTAATATATACATTTCTCTTCATGTTTTTGTGTGACAAACATGTAACTTATAAACATAAGTAAGTGCTTAGTTTTCTCGTATCACAATTTTCTTCAATTCGTCAACATCTTTCGACGTCTCAAGTTTTCTTAAACAATAAGTTTAAGTTCGCACCCGACGTAAATCACTAAAGGTATGAACAAACAAACTTTAATTTATTGAATGATCAAAGAATTTTTTTTATTTTTCCAAACCTTACATTTATAAAATGGGACAAACATTTTTAAAATATATACAAAATATTTTTGTATTTATAAGAAATGTTTTATTCAAAATAAATATTTTGAATTCAAATTTTCTACCTAGAAACGGCTAGAAAGTTCCAGAAAAACCTTCCCCACAAAAGGACAAAAAAAGGAGCGTCTGAAAAATGGGCGGCCCCCTTAATTAATTCAGGGGACCGGCCATAATTAAGGGGACCGTCCTTGTATAATTAAGGAGACCGCCCAAATAAAAAATTAATTTTTTTGCCTATAAATAGTGGACTGTTTCCACATATTTTCTCACCTCTTTGCACAAAGTTTTCTCAGATCTAAAACCTCCTTTCAAACCCTTTCCTTTGATCACTTAACTTATTATAAGTTTGTTTAAAATGTGATCCAATCATCCATCCATTGAAGTGCAAGAGAAAAACTTTCGTTATCATTAAGATACGAAGTTATGTAGGCTAGTTAGGGCATTCGTGACATGTCTTACATTCACAATGTATAGATCGAGTCTATGTATTCCAAACTTGTGTAATTGCTTGATCATGGTGATCATGGTGTGTATTGTAGTTAGATCGTGATGATCTTACCAAGTAGTGTTAGATAGTTTAGTTGTGTTATAAGTAGTGTGGTGAAGTGAAGTTGTGAAGTTGTGAAGAAGTTGTGAAGTTGTGAAGAAGTCGTGAAGTTGTGAAGAAGTCGTGAAGTTGTGAAGTCGTGAACAAGTGGTAAAGTCGTGTTGTGATAGATTGGTTCTAGCTAAGATTAGAACTCGACATTTAGCTTTGTGTCGTAAATCGGTGTAAGCAACGTTGTGTACGATTTTCTCCGCCTTAAGGGAGCTTGTTGACTAGTGAAGTAACTCTCGAGTTGGGTACTCGAGGAGTGGAGTAGGGCGAAGAGGTGCTTCGTGACCGAACCACTATAAATCATCATGTCCTTTTTGCATTTCCTTTCACTTATCTCTTTACATTTATACTCGCATTTATCGCTTTATATTTATACTTGCAATTGTGTGATGTGTTGATTATATAGTTTTAATTATGTCTTGAATAAATGTGAATATTGTGTGTTGGTTTGTATTATTGTAAATCGATGTATTAATATGTGTATATAACTTGTATGAATACTCATCATATTGTATCAAGCTTGATCGGTAATTTGATACGAAACATTTTAAGATTTTTAATGGAAACGTATTCACCCACCCTCTACGATTTCCACAATTGGTATCAAGAGCCATGTCGCTCTAAGTTTCAAAACAAATGGTTTTAAAAATTGAGTACGATCCATGTTTTGTTGATTAACTTGTATCAGTTTTGATGTTATATACACTAATTATATTAGCTCGAGATAAAAATGATGCTTAAAATAAGTGTTATATGTTCGGTATCAAATTCAGAAAGTTGTACACCTTTCTGCAAAGTCAGAAAACAAAATTTAACAAAAATCGTAATTCTGAGTATCAGGTGGGCGGCCCCCTTAAATATTTGGGCGCCCCCCTTAATTCCTGGGCGGCCCCCTTAATTTTAAGGGGACCACCAATCTGATTCGGTAGTTTTTCTTTATCTTTTGAAAATCATATAAATTACCGTAGGCCGTTTGAGTCGTGCCACCCGCCATTTCGAAGAGAATTGAGTCTACTTTCATATAAAAATACTTCCAAGTATTTATTTCAAACTTAATTTAGTCAGAAAGGCAAAATACTACTTATTGTCCAAAACGTTGAGTCTCGTTTTAACGTAAAACTTGTATTTTATCTTTTCCTTTCGAGTCGGACATTTCTAGTCGGTATATCTTTGAAAAATGGTGTAATTAACTTTTCAAAAATATTAAACTTGATTTTTGAAATGGGGAGGAAACTAATTTGTCTTCAAACAAAACCGAGCTAAGTATACATTGTTGTATCTAATACACAAAACTACGACAAGTACTTTTATGTGTTATGCTATGTGATTATGTGCACTTCTTTATATCTTAAGTTTGTTAGTAGAAATTATTAAATGATCGTTGCTATTTGTAATTAAGCTAATTGAATATCTAAGCACATGTGTCATGTACACTATTCGTTTGTAGCTAGTTTTTTGAATTATGTCTAACTAGAACTTATGCTAGATTTCTTACATTAAGATTGAAAAATTGCTCTTGCATTGCATATAGGCATAGATCACTTAATTTACAAATGTTACATAAACATCTTGTAATTCTTTTCGAGTATGGAAATATACTTAGGAATAAGAGTTCAATAACTTGTCAAGTATATTATTAAATATGTTAAAACTAGTCACCTAAATATTTCCAACGATTTAATCTATTTTCAACAACACGTTTAAATATTTTCAACAACTTGCTTTGTTTGACCTTGGGTTGGTTAAACAAAAGAAACGATTATACTAATACATTAGTAATTAAAAAAAAGGAAAATGCTTGTGCTTGCATGGTTCTAACATACACACATAATTATCTTACATTATATATAAGTGGATATATGAATGCCACCTATGCAACATAAACGCCACATCATCATTCAAGAAACTCCACCTACACAACTAATTATGCCACATAGACATTCATGATTTCCATCTATGCAACTATTTATGCAACATTTACAACTAATCTTGGGATTAATGGAACACACTATTTAAATATTTATCTATTTTCTTTTAAATGAGTGTTCGTGAGGGTCAAGAAGATTTCAAGAATATATCAATTCATTATTCAAATTATGGTTGATATATTTATCGAATCTAATTGCCAAGTTTTTGAGTATGGACAAGAAAATACGATTCTTATTTGTTAGTTTTCAAGATTATATCAATTATAATAAAAGATATGTCTCAGTCTACATACACAATCCACAAAACAAGATAGAAATAAAAAATAATTGCATCCATTTTGTAAGATGAAAGAATATTCATGGATCCATAACTCACACTTGATATTGATAATTGCATATTGAGTCTAACTTGTCCATAGTAGTGTTCCAAATATTAGTATAATATGTTTAATACATGCCATGAAATACATAATGATTAGGATTGACAAAAAAGTTTCGTCCGAATATTCAAGAAGTTTACTATGGCAATGCAATTGCTAATGTGTCATTTCCGAAAAACCAAACACAGCCAATTTTACAACATATGGTATCCTTTGCTCATAACAACTTAAAAGCACAACTTAAAACATCAAAAACAAATTGACTAAATTCTTAAATAAGAATGTTATTCTTATTAACACCTAGGATAACATGAAGTTTAGGGGGGGGGGGGGGGGGGGGAAAACATCTATGTATAAAAGGGAATTTATGTAAATATCTATTAAAATGATATATAAAGGATAAATATAAAAACCAATGCATTTTAATTTTCTTCGTAGCCATAAAGGGTTTTAGTTATTTAAGAAAATACATTACATATAATTGAAAAATAAAGGATATTAGAATTGGAAAAATAACCATGACTAATAAGAGTCAATGCATAAACAAGTAAAAATACATTTAATTAAATACCTATTTAAATATGATATACAGACAACTATGATAAAAATAATAAACTTAAGAAAATCATAATTGCTTAAAGAATAAAATATGTTTCTTTTAAAATCATTTATCATTAAAGAATCACAAACTCAATAAGAAAAATAAATACTTGAAGAGATTCCATTTCTCAAGACATCAATGGAGCATTCAAAACATCTTACTTACACTTATCTAAGAAATTCCACTCATCTTGATTAAGATTATGCAACTAGAATAAAGCTTGTATTTGAGTCATGGTAGGCCCTCTATGAAAAGATAATACGAATTTTATCTTTGCTACATTTCATTAGGCAAATATAAGAATTCCATTTTGTCCAACATGAGAATGACTACTGGAGAATCTATCGCACTAGAAATTTAATTTGACCTAACAGTTGAATTGCTTCCAAGGTGAGTGAAGTTGGGTTCGGTGTATAACCCGTAAAAATGGTCGTGTTTAGCCAAATTGAGCATCACAGTAGAGTAGTCACATACTCATGTCTCTAAACTTGATTAAAATGGCACTTCTACATATGCCTAAGGATATAAGCAAACATCTATAAAGTTTGTAACATTAGGATGCACACAAAGCATGTAGAAATAAGGCTTTTCCTTGTCAATACTAGACACCGAATGCACCTCACCTATGTGCTTTAATGTTTTCAAGATGATTACTTGTTCACAAAAAAGTAATGTACTTATATGTCTTCATGATCTTGATGCTCAATTGTTTAATTGCTTTAGATATTAAATGCATGTCCACTATAAGAGGCATTTGTCTTTTTTCTAGCATTATAGATAAATATTTACTTAGTTTTATCTAAATTAACACATGCTCTCATAAATGCTAAATGCTAACATGTCTAACACTCCTCTAAGTAGGTTTGACAACTTAAATATTTCATCCGAAATATTCAAGTATCTTTAACTTGCGATCGCAAACGTTAAAGGTCATATCCGAAAGTTCATATTCAAGCCTTTTGACAACATATGATAAAATGCTCTTCCTAAAGCTAAAAGCTTACATCAACCTTCGCGTGACAAAGGTCTTACGAGTTTCTACATAAGTGATTCGTAGCATCTTTAATATACACACCTTAAGACTAAGTACTTTCACTTCCGTTAGTCCTTTCCATTCCCATAAGGAAAGATGAAACAGAAATCTCAAAACATGTCATTCTCATTTTAATAGTCTTTTTACTATTAAATACATTCCAAAATTACTCGACAACTAATCATTTTCATCCGAAATATTTAAGCTTTTTTTAATTCTGCAAAATTCAAATTAAAATTTCACACATTGTTCATGTCGAATACGTTTTCACATAAAAACCTAAATACACCGCCTTTATTAATATATATATGTTTAATATTTATTCCGACACATTTACCCGCTAACATCTTATGAAACCGCGTACCTCGTCGTGTGATTGTTCAAACAAGAACAATCGCAATACTCGGAATATCTACATAACTCGACGGATGAATTTCACCGTATGCTAACCGTCATCCGTCATGACATTGTCAAGCTCATTGCTTCCGTCGTTATTTCTCTTCACCTACTCTTTTTATTTCACCTATTCTTTTTATATCCGGATGAGCACGAATTAGAAAAGAAGGGAAAACACACATCCTCACATATATCCTTTAACCAAACACTCTCAAGAACTCACATAGTCGATTTTTATTCACTAGAAACCACAAGATACACTTATACCATACACTCAAACCTCATAACCATTATTCACTCTTGTATGTGATTCCCTATTTTCTGAGTACATCCCCAAAGAACCAATGTGAAATGGAAAAACGAGTCATTCCTTACTACTATCAACCTCGAGTCATCCACCTTGTTATCTTTCACAAGAAGATTCACCATGTAGCACCAATTCTCCTCAGAGAACTTCGTAAGAAATGGCGTCTTATCAAATCCTTTTCACACTTTTAAAGTGAAGAACACAAAGGAAGATATTCAAACTACCAAAGTTTGTTGAGTCTCTACAATTATCTTGTCTTACATTATGGTCCATTTCTTATTTGTTTTGGCAAGTGAAATAGCACAAAGAAAATATTCAACTACAAAGTGTTGTTGAGTCCATCACAAAACGTGACATCATTGGTCCATTTCCGGTTTTTGGAAAGTGAAATACACAAAGATGATATTCAACCTTCAAGTGTTGTTGAGTCATCATAATGTTCTACCATTTTCACATTTTCACCTTTATTCATCAACATTAACAACCATCCACTAACATTCTCACCAATGATATCTCCTCATCACAATCATCATCATCACAATCATGCCTCACCAATGACAACCTCGTAACAAACCCACATCCAAACATCAAAGGGAAGCCAAAAAGAGTAAATCATCGCAATGAGCTCGAATGTAATATTCATCTACCACCAATGCCAAAACCACTCACTTATCACAAGAACCATCTCATGAAACAATCACTTAATCAAGAAATACAAATCCTTACATAAAGGACACTCCCCCACATCACACAAGTATGCCTCACATCCTCCATTTCCTATAAATTACACATGTTACTACACACTACCCACCAACAAGCACACCACCAGCTCCACTCTAAAGTAGAAGAAAGCCAAGTTGAAGAACATAATCACCTATAAGACCTATTCACACCTCTTAGCATGCATCTCTCCCAACAACAACATAGATCTCTCATCACCGTAACTCCCAAACCTACCAAACACCCAACAAACCTACCAAACACCTAACAAATCTATAATTAACACCTTCCCTTTCCATTCATGTTCATCCTTCTTCGTTTATATTTCCTCAACCAATCATCCTTATCATCAACATTTAGTTCGACCTAAAGTCTTACGATAATGTTTATCCTTAAACACCCCAAACATAAAAACATACATAATGCTTAACAAAGAAACCTTGATATTTTAGAATCTCTCAATACACACCTTAATCTTTTCAAACCATAATCATCATATGTTAATACATCATATCACATGACATCTTAAAGGAGTATTCTAGTAATGAAGACTTGTTGTCAAGTCCTAGTCTATAAGCAATGTGAAATTCAAATCTTATCTTGTTTTCCTAAACATTTACATGTCTTAAGCATTTATCATTTTTCTATATTAGTTGTTGTCCTTTAGTGCCACACTTTAGTGTGCATATACCTAAGAACATACATGATTTGTTTCCCCACGTAAATGTCTTGGCATATAAATCAATCATCTTAATATATATATTATACATACATAAAATATATATAAATCTATATAGTATATATATCTAAATATAATAAAATATATGATTTTGTGCATTTTTTCCTACTAAACTTTGTTTTGTAGCACTTTTTTCTTTTCCTCAATTCTCCTTAGGTGCCCCAATCAGGGGGAGCATACAACAAGGAGAGCATTAGCAAATGTTCCAAGCCATTACGTAGCAACCGATTAAAGATATCGACACATTCATGAATGTGATTTCATCCCTATAAATATTTATTGTTTCACGAAACTAACCATAGATGTAGGTTAAGCTATTGCAACTAATTTTAATCCATAGATCCGCTTGAGTCAAAATTCAAGGGATGTCCATTATTTATATAAGGATTGATAGACATCAAGACTTCACATAGGAATTATGCCTAGCCTCGCCTACTTTGATTGAAGAGTTAAGTGTAGAAGAAAGTCTCGACTAGGATCTACCTTTTGTATCGACAAAAGGTTGGGAGAAGAAATGTAAACAAGTAACTTATACATTATTACTATAAGTTTATAGTTTACATGTTTTTGTCATCAACAAAAAGGGGAGATTGTTTGTGGTAGAAAATATTGCATATTTAATCCCTACATTCTCTTCTTGTTTTGGTGATGACAAACATGTAACTTATAACACATAACGTAAAGTGCTTAAGTTACTCATAATCACAAATCATCAATTCGTCAACATCTTTCGACGTCTCAAGTTTTCTTCAACAATAAATTTAAGTTCGCACCCTACATAAATTACTAAAGGTATGAACAAACAAACTTTAATTTGTTGAATGATCAAAAAAAAAATTATTTTTTTTTATAAAAATGTTACAAACATTTTATAACTTTTACAAAACATTTTTTCATTTAATGTATTTTTAAGAAATGTTTTATTCAAAATAAATATTTTGAATTCAAATTTTCTACCTAGAAATGGCTAGAAAGTTCCAGAAAAACCTTCCCCACAAAAGGACAAAAAAGGAGCGTCTAAAAAATGGGCGCCCCCCTTAAATAATTAAGGGGACCGGCCATAATTAAGGGGACCGCCCAAATAAAAAATTAATTTTTTTGCCTATAAATAGTGGACTGTTTCTACAGATTTTCTCACCACTTTGCATAAAGTTTTCTCAGATCTAAAACCTCCTTTGAAACCCTTTCCTTTGATCACTTAACCCAATCATCCATCGATTGAAGTGCAAGAGAAGAACTTGCGTTATCATTAAGATACGAAGTTATGTAGGCTAGTTAGGGCATTCGTGACATGTCTTACATTCACAATGTATAGATCGAGTCTATGTATTCCAAACTTGTGTAATTGCGTGATCATGGTGTCTATTGTAGTTAGATCGTGATGATCTTACCAAGTAGTGTTAGATAGTTGTGATATAAGTAGTGTGGTGAAGTGAAGTTGTGAAGTTGTGAAGTTGTGAACAAGTCGTGAAGTCGTGTTGTGATAGATTGGTTCTAGCTAAGATTAGAACTCGACATTTAGCTTTGTGTCGTAAATCGGTGTAAGCAAAGTTGTGTACGGTTTTCTCCGCCTTAAGGGAGCTTGTTGACTAGTGAAGTAACTCTCGAGTTGGGTACTCGGAAGTGGAGTAGGGCGAAGAGGTGCTTCGTGACTGAACCACTATAAATCATCGTGTCCGGTTTGCATTTCCTTTCACTTATCTCTTTACATTTATACTTGCGATTGTGTGATGTGTTGATTATATAGTTTTAATTATGTCTTGAATAAATGAGAATATTGTGTGTTGGTTTGTATTGTTGTAAATCGATGTATTAATATGTGTATATAACTCGTATGAACACTCATTATATTGTATCAAGCTTGATCGGTAATTTGATACGAAACATTTTAATATTTTTAATGGAAACGTATTCACCCCCCCCTCCCTCTAAGATTTCCATAACTTGTACTTCTACCGTCTCCAATCTTTTTCTTAAAAACCGTTGGTAGGTTAATACCAACCTTCGTAATCCCATTCTTAAGGTTTATTATTCGTGACCAAGTACCTGAGGCTTTCTTGTGAGAATTGGAGTTTATAACACAACCCGTGGGTCCATGTATAGAACGGATAACATTACACCAAAGGGATGTGCCTTCATTTCGAAAATGCCACCACCATTTAGTAAGCAAAGAGTTATTACTTGCGACGAGCGAGCCCATACCTAAGCCACCTTTGTTTCGTGGTGAGACAACCTTGTCCCATGCAACCCATGATATTTTGTCTACATCCGAATTACCACCCCAAAAGAATCTTCTACGAATACCTTCGAGCTTATGGATGACTTTCTTTGGTGCTTTGTAGGTTGAAAAATAATAAACAACCAAACTACCAAGCACGGATTTGATAAGAGTGAGACGACCTCTAAACGAGAGGGTGTTTGCTTTCCATTTAGAGAGCCTATTTTGGAACCTTTTGATGAGAGGTTCCCAACTACGACATCTAGACATTTTTGCACCAATAGGAAGGCCCAAGTATGTGCAAGGGAATTGAGAGGCAAGACACCCAAGAGAGGAAGCAATGATGTTTAGTTCCTCATAAGAAATCCGAATGCCAAAAATCTTGCTTTTGTTGAAGTTTACTTTGAGACCGTAGGCAAGGTGGAAACAAGTAAGGATCCTAGAAAGGTTTTTGGTATTCGAAATAGACCACTCACCTAAAATAAGGGCATCATCCGCGAATTGAAGGTGAGAGATATGGACTTTTTCTTTCCCCACTTTAATGCCATGAAAAAGATTGTTGTTAGTAGCTTCAGGAATAGCCACGTTGAGAGCTTCAGCCGCTATGATAAATAAGAATGGAGATAAGGGATCCCCTTGTCTAAGACTTCTTTCAAGCTTGAATTCCTTGGTGGGGGAACCATTAATAAGAATAGAAGCGAATGTCGAGTTAAGGCAAGAGTGAATCCATTTCCTCCATTTGCTACTAAACCCCATTTGTTCCATAATAGAAAGAAGAAAATAGCACGAAAAAGAATCGAACGCCTTTTCAAAGTCAACTTTGAAGAAAATTACTCTTTTTTGACCTTTTTGGCCCAAGAAATTACTTCATCTAGTATAAGGGGGGCATCAATGATTTGGCGCCCTTTCATGAAGTTTTTTTGAACATTGGTTTGACTTTAAAACAACACCTTTTACTATAAATATAAATATAAATATAAATATATAATAATAAGGATTATCTCAAAGATATCAATAATAGAGAGAGAAGTATTCCAAGAGGGCTTTTTTAAAAGATAATCACTTTTACCCAAAGCAAAATCTTAAAAAACATTCCCGGGTCGTGTCCCGACAAGGTGTGAATGGAAAATCGAGGTAACGTTTGTTAAACAATGCTTGAATATCACAAATTGGATTTGATTTTCTATTTCTACTAATAATATGCTAAAATAAACAAAGGCAAACTAAAATGGAAGCAATTAAGGCTAAAACACTAAAAACGATCACGTGATTTAAATCCCGTTCTTTAAAAAACTAAATCCTACAAATTTAACCCTACAAATGAAAATTTAATTTTTAAATGAACTAAATGATAAAAAAAAATTAAAAAAAGAATGAGATTTTTTTGACTTTTATTTAATTTTTTATGAATTAAAAACGGTTTTTATCTAAATTAAATATTAAAAATACTAAACTATTTATAAAAAAACTAAAAAAATTACAAAAAGTAGCTAAAAGTGAGCAGGTTCTATGAAAAATAAAATGAGGTTAACAGCTTATCTAAATAAGCTGTTAATAAGCCGAAAATGGCTTATGGCTTAAAAGGCCAAAAAGTGGTTAAATGATTAATTTGTGCAAGTTAAAACGGAAAAGACCCAAGGGCACGAGTGGTGGTGTGTGTTGTGTTAAATATGTTGGATGAGGTGAGGTTGAGGTCAGGGGTTCGAGCCTTGCTCACCCCTGATTTCCCTCAACTCCCAACATATTTTTTTGCAAATTTTTTTTAAACAACTTTTTAGATAAGCTAAAAATAAGGACTTTTTGTAAAAGCAACTTTTCTAAAAAGCACAAATAAGCACAGAAATAAGCTAAAAAGGTGACAGACTTAGCTTTTTACACTAAGATTTAAGAGGCTAACTGTTAAACATTTTTACAACCAAATAAGCTAACAAAAAGCAAATGAGCTTATGACAGCTTAACACCTACTCCTAAATAGCAATAAGGATCAAAAATTAAGCAAAAACAAATAAGCAAACAAGCCTAAAAGACAGATTCACTTAAACTAAAAATTCTAAACTAAAAGTGATAAAAAGCTTAAATAAGCTCTAACCTAAGTTGAATAAGCTAAAATGGCTTAAAACTAACCTAATAAGCAAAACTAAACCTAAATAAAACAAATCCAAATAGCCAATAAGCTCAAATAAGCAATTAAGCTATTTGGCCAAAATTGGTGACCAAACAGCCTAAGGGGCCACTTTCTAGCTTATTTTTAAGCTAGTTAGTGGATCCTTATGGCTAAGTGGCTTATACCACTGAAAAGCTTGTCCAACAAGCTACAATAAGCAGCAAAGAGAAAACATTTTGAAAATTAAATGAGCCATGAAAAAGTCTGGTGAAAATGCCACTTACACTCAGTATATACTGAGTTTTATAAATTTTTAAAAAGACAAAGGGGCTTATTGCAGCCCTATTTAAGCTAAGAAAATAAGTCTATACTTATTTCTGGTGATCACCCGCGGTAACAAGGTCATAATTGCAATGTTTCAAGGCCTAGTAGGCCTTGTGCTCAAGCTTGATAGGTAGATGACACGCCTTTCCGTACACCAACTTGTAAGGAGTGCACCCGATGTGTGTCTTGAATGCGGTACGGGAGGCCCACAAGGCTGCATCCAATTTATCGGACCAAGAAGCATGGTTTTCACCTACGGTCCTTTCAAGAATTCGTTTCAAACCACGATTTGAAACCTCAACTTGCCCACTTGTTTGTGGGTGATACGCGGTGGAGAGACGGTGAGTAACTCCGTATTTTAGCATGACTTTTGCAAATTGGTCATTGCAAAAATGGGTATCGCGATCACTAATGATAGCACGAGGGGTCCTAAATCAGGCGAAGAGAGATTTTAAGAATTTGCAAACAACTCGGGCGTCATTGGTGGGGAGCGCTTTTGCTTCAACCCATTTTGATAAATAATCGACGGCCACGAGTATATATTTGTTCCCTCGTGAAGACGGGAACGGTCCCAAAAAATCGATGCCCCAAACATCAAAGATCTCACAAACTTGGATTGAATTTTGTGGTATTTCGTCAATTTTTGAGATTTTTCCTTGACGTTGACAAGCGTCACATCGGGTGACCAAGTCATGCGAATCTCGGTAAATAGTCGTCCAATAAAATCCTGAATCAAAGACTTTTTTAGCTGTGTAGTTGGCACCATGATGTCCCCCGGTGGGTTCATTATGGCAAGCCATGAGGATATCATGGGCTTCTTGGCCAAAAACACACCGCCGAATCACTTGATCCGCACACACTTTAAACAAGTAGGGGTCGTCCAAAAAATAATTCTTAACGTCTTTGAAAAATTTCTTCTTTTGTTGGGATGACATCCCTTTCACAACAAAATTCCCCACATGGTAATTTGCAAAGTCGGCAAACCATGGGGTACTATCATCACCATGAAAAGTCACCATACCAAGTGTCTCGAGAGGAAATGTTTCTGTAATTTCCTTCTTCTCGAGCTCACTTTGGCAGGGGTTCTCTAACCTAGACAAGTGGTCGGCCGCTAGATTCTTCGCTCCTTTTTTATCATGGATAATGACATCAAATTCTTGGAGTAGGAGAATCCAACGAAGCAATCTCAGTTTAGCATCTTGTTTAGCGAGAAGATACTTAAGATCCGAGTGGTCTGTATACACTATGCTTTTCGACAAGACAAGATATGGCCGAAATTTCTCTAAAGCATACACTACGGCTAAAAGCTCTTTTTCCGTAGTAGTATAATGAGCTTGAGCATCGGTCATAGTCTTACTTGCATAGTGTATCGGTTGAAAATGTTTGGTCTTACGTTGCCCCAAGACCGCACCTACCACAAAATCACTAGCATCACACATAATCTCAAATGGTAGGTCCCAATCGGGGGCAACTAAAATGTTGAGATGGGATGGGTTCCCCCACACACTTTGTATTGGGGAGCAGTGTAACAGGTTTTCGGGAGTGGAGGTAGAAGATGATGAATTGTGCCAAAAAGTTTTGCGGAAAAAGGGTTATGGGTTTGAAGATAAAGGGGTTAATCCCTGTTTTGTTATATGTTTGCACCCGTTAGTCCTTGTGGAATGACGGTTGTTTGTCCTCGGGGTCTAACGTGTAAGGGTGTTAATGAGTTTATGGTTATAGGTGTTAAGTGGGATTGGGCTTAGTAATTGGGCCGGGTAAGTATATATTTGACTTTGGGCTTTTTATGGTCTTCATAATGTTTTAATAGGCTGATCCGACCCATTAGATGGGTACGGGTTGGCCCATTTAATATTTCTATCGATCCGGCTTCGTCTTTGACTTTTTTGATTTGACTTGGTTGACTTTTTCACGCTTTTCCATTAGTGCTCAGGTTTGTCGCTTTTGGCTTTCGTTTTTTGTCCTTTTTTTAGATATCTGTTACCTGCACAATATAAATCACAAAACACACAAATACAATGTATTTTTGGTATATTTTGGTCATTTTAGGCACATTTTAATGGATAAATGGTATGTGTAATTAAGCACATCCAAAATCCCCCCATACTAAGATATTGCCGTGTCCTCACGCAATGCCATAAGAAAATAAGAATCTTCATCCCCCTCGACCAATTACACTCGAAAAGTAGCTAAGTGTTATCGAGGATAAAGGGAATTAAGAACTCAATAGCCTTGAAAATCCCCGTTTTGACCATTTTTAAATATTTACACTTATTACCACACATATTTTTTTGTATTTTCCCTTTTTCTCATTTTTTTATACTTTTATTTTTAACCAACTAGAATGTCCGGACTTTCGTTATTTTCATAACTTTTAGGGTCATAGAACAAGAAGCACTTCAATCCTAAAATGCCCAAAAAGATAAATTCATCGTCCCCGATTTTTCACTTGTCCCAAACCAAGCTTAAAAACGAAATCATCGTTAAATATAAGTTAAGATGCTAACACTACTCATACTTGTAACTTGTGAAACTTTTCACTCCCGACAATTATTATATATTATGTGAATGTGCTTATTTCGAATTTCAACCATGGATCAACCTTTTTAAGAAAATTGTAATATTTCTATGCTTCACGTTCCACCCAAGAATTATGATTTTGAAGGCGAGATCATTCCATGTAGCGACTTTCTTCTCGGCACATCCCAGCCGAGACCGGCTTAGGTGACCAGGCTTTTGACACCCCACAGAGAATAGTATCGGAACTCACGGACCTTCGGTTTCAAAAACTCTTAGGCTTCCCGTTAAATAAACAATTCATTTAGAAAAACCACAATCTTAAAACGAATTAGTCTTAGTTCAAAAGCATATTTGAATTTAAGAAAAAGAGATTTTCTCTATATTTATTAAATCACATATATCACACTTATCATAATTATACTTTTAACAAAGGAAATCCTCGACCTTTTAGAAGGCTGCAACATCGGTTGTGAGCCGGCAAGATGCAGCAAACTTTTATCAGTCTCGGATTATTATTCTCACTATGGGCCTTCTTTAGAAGGCTGCAACATCGGTTGTGAGCCGGCAAGATGCAACAAACTTTTATCAGCCCACAGTTTATAATTATTACTCATCATTATTATATTTTTTTAATTTTATATTACCACGATATATAGAGAAAACTTCTTTTTAGAAAATTTAAGTATAAATTTGAACTAAGACTAAATAAATTAATGTTGTCGACTACATTAATAAAGCTTCAATATCAAAATTTGTTGATTTAAGTTTAATTTTCAAAAATAGCACGTATTATTAGTCCGGTTAGGAGCTTATAGGAGAAAAAGCCACAAACTACACTTATGAGCTCTTAAGATTTCCAACTAATCCTTGTTTAGCATCTAACTCATAATTAACTCTATCATTTCTCGTTCTTCGCAAATTTAAAATCTTTAATAAAAAGATCCGCGAATGCTTAGTCTAAAAGTTAAGGGACAAGCTAGAGCTCAATACGCTCGATCGAGTCAAAATTTATTCTTATTCTACCCAGCAGGAAAGTCAACATTGTGATAAAACACTTATTTTATTTTTGAAAATTTTAAGTTCTTTTATTTTTTTGTTGGGTTAAAAACAGGATTACGTAAAAACAACATTGCAGGACAATCAAATCGTAGATCCCCCCCCATACTAAAATTGAACATTGTCCTCAATGTTTTAAGAAGGGTCTCTACGTAAATATAAAGCCGTTTATTAAGTATGCTTAAAGATAAACGTTAGTCGATAAGATTAGGATATTGGATTCCCATAATGAAGCTGAGGATTGAAGCTCGAGTGAACAAAGGACAAAACCACTTATTCATCACAAAACACACAACAAAACACACTTATTCATATACTATTTTTATATTAGATAAAAGCTAATGGTTTCCACCCACGAAGCGCCTTGGTTTTTGTTAACCGAGTAGCAACTCGACTCGACCCCGATTCATTAGTCTGGAGAAAGTTTGATATCCAGACAACCATCTGGTAAGTCCTCCAAAGTAGTGCGGAAGTTGATGAACCATTTCACCTTAAAGTTTTGCCCGTCGGTTTGATAACTCGACGTGCCATATGGAAATACTGGTACCGAGAATGGTCCATCCCGGGTCTTAAGCCTTGCCCGAGAAAATCATTAATCAAGAAAAAAATTTTTAAAGCGGAGGACCTCATCACCAACGCTGATAACGCGGTTTCCTTGATACCCCTTGGAGTCCATGGATCCTCTTTGTCTTCTCTTTGTAGATCAAAGAGTTCTCATAGGCTTGATCACGAAGTTCATTTAATTCATTTATTTGAACTTTCCGGTGATCGCCCGTGGTAACAAGGTCATAATTGCAATGTTTCAAGGCCTAGTAGGCCTTGTGCTCGAGCTCGATGGGTAGATGACAAGCCTTTTCGTACACCAACTTGTAAGGAGTGCACCCGATGGGTGTCTTAAATGTAGGTCCTTGGTCTTGGATCTATATAGCCTTTATAAGACAATAGTTAACTTGAATAAATCCAAATCAACTATGTGAGAGACACTGACTATGAATATCAAGTGTTAATGCGGAACCTTAACACAAGAATTAAGAAGAACAATAATACTAATTTTGCTATTGAATTCTATTAAGCTTCAATGCTTTTATTACTTATATGAAACATTATGCCGTAGGGTTCCTTTTATACACCAAGGAAACCCTAATGGGCTTTACAAACGTGTGAAAGGATAATGCATATCCTTTCCTAAGAGATCTCCTAAGATATCTCTAAGATAACTATTACTATTCCGTTATATAAACAGACTTAACTAAATACGACCAGTACTAACTATAGTACTGCCACTCTACCAGTACTAACTTTAGTATTGCCAGACTTATCTTAGTACTGCTAGTATTAACTTAGTACTGCTAGAACTAACTAATACTACCAGACTTAACTGTTATACTACTAGTATTAAGTCTTTTACAATCTATTTCCCAACATTAAAAGTGATACGGAAGGCCCACAAGGCGTCATCCAACTTATCGGATCACGAAGCACGATGTTCGCCTACGGTCCTTTCCAGAATTCGTTTCAAACCACGATTTGAAACATCAACTTGCCCACTTGTTTGTGGGTGATACGCGGTGGAGAGACAGTGAGTAACTCCGTATTTAAGCATGACCTTTGCAAACTGGTCATTGCAAAAATGGGTACAGCAATCACTAATGATAGCACGAGGGGTCCCAAATTAGGCGAAGAGAGTTTTTAAAAATTTGCAAACAACTCGGGCGTCATTGGTGGGGAGTGCTTTCGCTTCCACCCATTTCGACAAATAATCGACGGCCACGAGTATATACTTGTTCCCTTGTGAAGACGGGAATGGTCCCATAAAATTGATGCCATATACGTCAAAGATCTCACAAACTTGGATTGCATTTTATGGCATTTCATCCCTTTGTGAAATTTTTCCTTGACATTGACAAGCGTCACACCGTGTGACCAAGTCATGGGAATCTCAGTAAATAGTCGGCCAATAAAATCCCAAATCAAAGACTTTTTTAGCGGTGTAGTTGGCACCATGATGTCCCCTGATGGGTCCATTATGGCAAGCCACGAGGATATCATGGGCTTCTTGGCCAAAAACACACCGCCGAATCACTTGATCCGCACACACTTTAAACAAGTAGGGGTCGTCCCAAAAATAATGCTTAACGTCTTTGAAAAATTTCTTCTTTTGTTGAGACGACATCCCTTTCACAACAAAATTCCCCGCATGGTAATTTGCAAAGTCGGGAAACCATGGGGTACTAGCATCACCACAAAAAGTCACCATACCAAGTGTCTCGAGAGGAAATGTTTCCATAATTTCCTTTTTCTCGAGCTCACTTTAGTGGGGGTTCTCTAATCTAGACAAGTGGTCGGCCGTTATATTCTTTGCTCCTTTTTTATCACAGATAATGACATCAAATTCTTGGAGTAGGAGAATCCAATGAAGCAATCTCAGTTTAGCATCTTGTTTAGTGAGAAGATACTTAAGAGCCAGTGGTCCGTATACACTATTGTTTTCGACAAGACAAGATATGGCCGGAATTTCTCGAAAGCATACACTACGGCTAAAAGCTCTTTTTCCGTAGTAGTATAATGAGCTTGAGCGTCGGTCATAGTCTTGCTTGCATAGTGTATTGGTTGAAAATGTTTGGTCTTACGTTGCCCCAAGACCGCACCTACCGCAAAGTCACTAGCATCACACATAATCTCAAACGGCAGGTCCCAATCGGGGGCAACTAAAATTGGTGATTCGGTTAATTTCTTCTTAAGTGTATTAAATGATTTAACAAATTCTTTCGAGAAGATAAAAGGGGTATCTTTTTCAAGAAGATGGGTCATTGGCCGGGCGATTTTAGAAAAATCTTGAATAAATCGACGATAAAACCCGACGTGACCTAAAAAACTTCGAATGCCTTTAACGGAAGTCGGATGAGGGAGTTTAGCTATAACATCAACTTTAGCTTTGTCGACCTCAATCCCGGACTTTGAAATTTTATGTCCTAAAACAATGCCTTCTTTTACCATAAAATGGCATTTCTCCCAATTTAGAACAAGATTGGTGTCTTCGCACCGTTTTAGCATTTTGTCTAAATGGGAGAGGCATGACGAGAAAGAATCCCCGAAGACCGAGAAATCATCCATGAAGACCTCCATTGTTTCCTCGATCATGTCGTGGAAAATGGCCATCATGCACCTTTGGAACGTGCCCGGAGCATTACATAAGCCAAAAGGCATGCGTCGGTAGGCAAAAGTTCCATAAGGGCAAGTGAAGGTGGTCTTCTCTTGGTCCTTTGGGTCAATTGGTATTTGAAAGTAACCCGAGAAACCATCTAGAAAACAATAGTATTCGTTTCCCGCGAGTCTCTCAAGCATTTGGTCCATAAACGGTAATGGGAAATGATCTTTACGGGTGGCATCATTTAACTTTTGGTAGTCAATGCATACACGCCATCCCGTAATTAATCGAGTAGGTATCAATTCATTATCATCATTTTCAATTACGGTTATACCACCTTTCTTGGGCACACAATAGACGGGGCTAACCCACGGGCTATCGGAGATAGGATAAATTAATCCGGCTTTAAGAAGTTTGATAACTTCTTTCTTGATAACCTCGTAAATTTTTGGGTTAACCCGCCTTTGATGTTGGACCGTGGGTTTAACATTTTCTTCCATCAAAATATTATGAGTACAAAACTTTGGATCTATTCCCTTAATATCTGAAATCTTCCAAGCTATGGCACGCTTATGTGATCTAAGAACCTTAAGAAGAGCGGTCTTGTCCTCATCTTTTAAGTCTTTAGCGATTATGACGGGTAATTTATCGGTACCCTCCAAAAACGCGTACTCAAGATGAGGTGGTAAGTCTTTGAGCTCAAGCTCGGGGAGTTCATCACTAGAAGGTTCAACGGTCTTAAGTTCCTCAAATTTTTGTTCTTCCAGAGGGAGGGTGGAAAATGGGTCAGAATTAAGCAATCTTTCAAGGGTGAGAAGGTCTTCTTTTGGATCGAAGTCGGCATCATCAATTCCCGGTGGAATTGATTTGCTAGTAAGACAAGCTTCGATCTCTTCCAAAATGAAGTCACCTCCCTCAAAAGGAGTGAGAAGGGGGAAGAAGTAGAAAGGATTGGTTCCAAAGTTGGGGTGGGATTTCCACTCTTGGAAATGTTCAAAAATCCAAGTACTTCTTGAGCATACTCCTCACAAGCTACATCAATAACATCGACTCGGTTAACCGATTCAATGATATTGTAGGAGAATGTCTTAGTATAACCAACTTTGAATGTTATGGATTGGTCATCATGTCGAAGGGTCATTTGTTCACCGTGAACATCAATCAAAGCTCGTGCCATCCTCAAGAAAGGTCTCCCGAGAATCAAAGGAACCCGAGGATCGACAATATAATCAACGACAACGAAGTCGTCCGGAAAGAAAAATGTTCTAACTTTCACGAAAACATCCTCGGCAATGCCGGTTGGAGTAGAAATCGTTCGGTCGGCAAGTTCAAGTATCATTCGGGTTTTGGTCAAATCCGGGAGATTTAGCTTTTCCCATACGGAAAGAGGCATTAGGTTGATGCTTGCACCGAGATCGGCCAAGGCTAAGCATTCATCCATCTCCGGAAAATCACACGGTATAAGAAATCTACCGGGGTCTCCAAGTTTTTCAGGAAACTTTTTGAGGATAACCGCCGAGCAATTCTCATTCACCGGTGTTTTGGTTAGGTCAAGAATCTTATCTTTGTTTTTAAGGAGCTTCCTAAACATTGGTGCAAATTTTGGCATGTGTAGGAGAGCATCCGCGAAGCTTAGCTCGAAGTGGAGATTCCGAAAAATCTCCATAAATTTCAAAGCTAAAAGATCGTCTTTTTCACGGAGCTTCTCCTTGTTAATCCTTGAAGGATAAGGTATGGTCGGTTTAGTCTTTGGAGCAACAACGGGCTCATCATTTTGGGTTTGGACCTCCGGAGGTTGGATGTTTTCGGTGCTTGGTTGCACCGTATCCTTTGTCACCTCGGGTTCGTGTTCCACCACCTTAGGAAGAGAAGAAGGCGGAGGTGGAATTGAAGGTCCATCATAAGAAACTCCACTTCGGGTGGTGATGGCTTTCATATCACCTCTCGGGTTAGCAACGATGTTGCTAGGAAGAGAACCCGAGCACAAGTAAGAGCTGTATTGGTATTCCGTGAATTTGGTAACATGTCCGTTAAATTGCATTTGGTTTTGCATGTTTTGGTTTTGGTTTTGCATATTTTTCATAACCGCATCATTAGCTTTGATGTAGTTTTGAAAGTCATCCTTTGACACACCTTGTGTTTGAGGAGCCGGAGCTTGGTAAGCCGGGGGTTGATAAATTGGACTTTGGTTGTAATTATTTCCCCGGTTTTGATTGTAACGGTTTTGATTATTTCTTTGATTGTTTTGATTGTTTTGATTGTTTTGAACGGGAGGAAAACCGGGAGGTCGAATTTGATTTGCAATCATCGGGGGACGGTAACCGGTATTTCCTTGGTTGTAGTTAACCGCGGCGGCTTGTGAAACGTATTCTTGAATATTGTCACGATAAACGTTGCCATCGGTGGCGGGACAATTACGGTAAGAATGAGCACCACCACAAGTTTGACACACTTTCCTCGACGCTTTACGGTAGTGGGAGCTTGGGATTGGTTTTTCTTATCGAGAAGCAAGGCTTTCACCATCTCTTTAAGTTCGGCAACATCGGGTGAAACACCGGGGGTAGAAGAGCTGTTAACACTTTGGTCACAATCGCTTGCTTCGTGAATGACGAACTTTGGATTTGCTCTCGATGATGGCTAAGCAATCTCGAGGCATTTTGTCTAAAAAATTACCACCCGCGGCGGAATTCAACGAATCTTGATCATTAGAGTTCAAAGCATTGTAGAAAGTATCGAGTTGATGTAATTCCGAGAAACCATGATGTGGGCATGCACGAAGGAGTCCTTGAATCGGTCCCATGCCCAATAAAAGATACAACAAAACGTTGTTAGGCAATTTGGATTTCATTTTGAGTTGTTTTGTTTGTGGAGGAGGGAAAAATTGGTTGAATAAACTTTTAAAAACAAGACTACCATGTAAGAATCGATCGAGGGGAGTTTTTTTTTTCGAGCAAATCCGGCGCCTCCTCAAGGGAAAATGGAAAAAGCAAAGCTAATCGACGTATTCGGTACGTTTGGAACTCAACGTAGAAAGTGAGCTGTTGCAATACGATGTAGAGCATGAGGATCTTCTTTATCATGTTCTAAAAATGGTTTATTTTTCACAAGAGTGAGCAAACCATGTTTAAGCTCAAAGTTATCCGCGGTGATCGCGGGAACAACGATTGCATCCTCGTAACCCTCGGTGGGTTCTTGGAGCAATTACGCCATAGTACGTTGATCGGCCATCGTAACTACGGGAGGAGCTTGATTTTCAATAGGTTCTTCAAGATCAAATGGTTCAATATTCGATGTTACTTGTTGTTGGGGATGGTTACGGGTAGAAGAACGAGTGCGCATGCACTAAATATGAATAAAACACAATTTATATTATTTTTGGTAACCGGAAGTTAAAAGTCCACGGTAGCTCTTTAAATTACGCACAAGAAAGCGGAAGGAATTAGCACGCCGAAGCGATTTAAAAGCCTTCTTCCTTTTTGGGCGATGTTCCTTGGATCCAGCCCTCCTTATACCCCCCTGATAGTTTGTAATTCAAAGGTGAGCCAATTATAATGATTAACAACACGATTTGTTTTGTTGGTTTTTGATTATTTTTTTTGGTATTTTTGATTACTTGGTAATAGAAAGAAAATATATTCACAAATGAAAGCGATAACTTCACGGGGAAGGGTCTTCAAACACTAATCTTCAAACGTACACAATAATCGTTTCAAACCTCTCCGGCAGCGGCGCCAAAAATTGGTTACTTGCTTTCTATATAAAAAAAATTCGAATCAATGTTAACAAATCTCTCGTTTTTGCAATATAAGTAAAATACTGAATCTTCTATACAAATTTAAGGAATCATTACCATAACTCGATTTTAGCAATAATTTGTGAATCAAATTTGTGATTTATAGCTTTGATTCACTATTAAATAATGTTTACTTGTAAATCAAATCAAAAAATATGAATCAATTTGCTCACACGTAGATTTCTCAATCTTCTCAAAATAAAAACCTTCTCAACGGAACCAGACCTGAGTGCAGGTTCGGTGATTCATGCCATGTCGGATGAGCAAGATATGCGGAAGATGGGGGGCTTGCCTCCTCATTCCCTTTTACCTATGCCATGATGCTCATGGGCAGCTTATTTTATATATATATATATATATATATATATATATATATATATATATATATATAGATGCAAGTATGCATTATATGAGTTATTATACCTTTAGTCACATACCGCTATATATGTATTATATAGGTCGCGGTTAAGACGTGAAGCTAATTGCGCTTGTTGATTTGATTGAATTGGAATCATTTACTTAAGGTGAGTTCATAGCCTCGCTTTTAAATGCTTTGAATATTTTATAAACTCACGAGGGGGATACATGTTTGTTTTATAAAATCGAGCACATATGATTTTATGGTATGTTGGACCCGATTATGAGATTGTTTCCGTATGAGTAGCTATTGTCGAAGACCCTTATTTCATGAACCGTTAATCGCCTTGCAAGGTGAACGCTAATGCATTAAATAGATCTATTGGGTTTGACAACCCCGTCCGGGATACGAATCCTTGTGAACACCCTGTCAAACAAACGTTTTGTATTTAGAAGTAGTAGGTATATGACAATAATACCTTGTGTTGGGGTAAATTGGCATATGAAAAGATATGTGCTTGTTAACGTTCGGTGCCATGAGCTTAATGCATGAAAGAAAAGAGATTGCTATACATTGCATTCGTTGCATTGTTTTCTCGAGAACTAATTATGTGTTCAAATATGATTTCTTATGGATTATTTTAAACTCTATGAATTTCACTCAACAATGTTGTTGACGTTTTAAACATGTTTTATCCCAGGTAACCAAGGATGAAGGCAACGATGGCGTGGAGGTGTCGTGCGTGTGATGACTTTGGTGAAAGACTACTTGTGTGTTCCTTGTCTTTCAAAAACAATGTCTTAATGTGTTTTAAAATAATGTCTTTAATTTGAAACAATAGTTTTTCAAATGTTGTAATGGTTGCGGTTGCGATCCTGTGGGGACCTGAACGCGTTTATCTCTTAATCATAAACAACTTAAAACGGATCCTCTGATTGTTGTTTGTCCGGTCTCCTTACCATGACTTCACATTACATTCATCTACATTATCACTGAAAACTGTCTCGGAAAACACCATCCACCATTACATTCATCATCAGCTCGACTCCACGATTTGCGCCCATCATTAAGAATTCTAGCGTCATGCTTTGATTCGTCATCCGAGGTATAAAACAGATCCTTTAGGTTCAAGGAAAACTCGGATTCAAGTAAAAAGTTCCTGGTCGCCCGGCCACAAAAACCTTACCTTTAAAAATAAGCACCTGAATGTTCTCCAATATGATTCTGTTGTTTCGTTAAGTTGCACAACCGCTTACGAGCAAAAAGAACCGAATTTATCCTTGATATCCAAAGCTCGCCATTTGTTACCAATTCTGGCAAAACGTTTCCGAGACCAAACATGAAGGGGAACCTTCAATGTCACCCCACAAACACGTTCATCACTAACAAAAATCTGATAGGCATTAAGAGCGTACAGAACCAAGAGTTAACGCTAATGATCCAAAAAATTTTGTTAGAACCCTCGTTATCCAATTCTATCAACACCTATAACCCACCTCTTAATTCCGAAGCTTACATGCTCAAAACCTTCCATAGTCTAATAGTAATCCGTAGGTTTGAATGAGTTAATATCTTTCACACGCCTATGACTTGAATGAGAGGTCACGTTCAACAACACAGGAATCATCCAAAACCAACGCCGATGAGGAAGATACATGAGCAACAGAGGCAATCAATGATGGAAAGTCTCTAGCAGCAGAAACAAATGACCTAAATGTACCATACGCATTGGATTGAGAAGGCCCCGATGGTTTTACAGGTTTGTTTCCACGTTCAAAACGGGCAACATTGGCATGGAGATGGAAACGACCATCCAAAATGTACAAAAGATTGCCAACCAAACGAACTAAATCGTTAAACACGAATAAACTCTGACAAAAGTAAACATTTACCTGCTTCTGGATCTACGATTGGAATAAAAAACGTCTATCACTTCCATACCCCTCGCAAACCTTCCACCAATTCCTTCGACCCAAGATTATCAGGAAAATTGGTTACAAAAATAGATTTAGAAATACGAACAGCTTGGTCTTCATTAGAACATTGAGCAGGCATGGTGACAAAAAGAGGAACAACCAAACCTTAAAAAGAAACAGCAGACGACAAAACCCTAATCATGTTCCCAATTTTTCTAAAAAGAGCTCCGTCTTTGCAAACAGCAATACCTTTTTCCAAGCACTCTTCAGTAACCTTCGTATGTCAGCACCTAATTAACAAGTAACAATAAGCATTATTAAGCAGAAATAAGCAGGAAAAAGCACATAGAATAAGTTGGGACAGATTAAGCTATAAATAAGCTATAGAATTGAAAAGTGACACTTACAACTTTCCCTGGCTTAAAAAAGGGATATCAATGCTCTATGATCTTATCTAACAAGCTCCAACTTGTTTAGAACAAGCTGGTGAGGTCCATAAGCCCGTCCAATATTGGCTTATCATCTAAAAAGTAGCTTAGGTATTATTTTAAGTGGAATTTAATAAAACAGTAACAACAGAATTTTAAGAGCTTGTTTTGCATGTTTAAATGACTTGTAAAAACAGATTATAACTTTTGAGTAAAGACACGATCAAATTGGAAATAAGCTAAAATTTTCCTTAATATAAAAAAAGTTACAAGGCTTGAAAGTAAAATACAATGAAATAAATAAGCAGTAAAATAAGAAAAACTAAACTACTCCTACACTCTACTAAAAACTACATTACATCCCTTTTTACGAAGGAAATAAGCTCCTATTTATAAGCTAGTGAAAGGCACAGGGATGTGCTTCTTGTGTGAGAGTTGTGCTTCTTTTGTGAGGAGTAAGAGAGATGTGCTTTCCATCTTGAATCCAATCCATCCAATTTTCTTGTTCACCAAGCCTTGCAATCTGAACCCTTGATTTATCATCCACCAATCTAATTCTAAAGGATTTCCAACGTCAGCTTGTCTTTACCTTGATGGATAGGTTAAATTAGGTTTGTTTGATTGTAAGCTAAAGGTTAAACGTGTTTGTCTGTTTGTAGGGTACAATTGGAGGGGAAAGGGGAATAGTGATTTGGCAGGAAAAGGGATTAGGGGTACTGTACTTTTAATTTAGTGACGGGGTTAGGGAAAAAGGACTATGGGTGTAATGGGTTAAAGGTTATAGGGGCTAGTTTTGTTAGTCCTTAAGGACTAACAGTGTTAGTCCTTAAGGACTAACTGTGTAATGGGTTATAAGGATAGTGGGCTAACCATTGTTAAGTGGGGTTTTGGGCTTAGGTTAGGCCGGTTTGTGTTGGATTGGACTTGGATCATTTTTAACTTATAAAGTATATAGATAAAGGCTTGATGGGCTGACCCGGCCCATTAAATGAGGTGCGGGTTGGTCCATTTAAGATGCACATGTCTTTAGCTTCGACTTTGACTTTTAACGCTCTTTCCATTCCCGTGCTTGGTTTTGTTGGTTTTGGCTTCGTTTTTGTCCTTTAGTGAATATTCGTTACCTGCACAGTACACAAAGCAAAACACACATATATTTGGCATTTTATGTTCGTTTTTGGTCATTTAGGCTCGTTTTTATAGGTAAAAGGTATGTGTAATTAAGCACATACCAATATTGGTCAAAACCAGAAGAATTAGAATTATAGCAAAGATTAGGTTCATAGAAATTTTGGTTTAACGGTTGACACTGAAAAGTCTCATGAGGACCCCCGCAGTTTTCACAACAAAGACATTGTTGTGGGTAACTTTGAAAACTTTGTGGGAAATCATTATCAAAGTCTTGATTGTAACACGTTTCTGGATTATAGATAAACGGAACTTGAGGTGGACAATCGTAACCATAATGAGCATTGTTTCCACAAAACTCGCAAGAATACGTCTGGGTTGTAGAGGTAGGTTGAAAATATTTGGAGAATCAATAAAAGAATTTGGATTTGAATCATTAACGAATGATTTTTCAACTTCATAACAGCATAAAGCACAAACTTCATCCGTATGATTTTTTCTACACCGCTCACAAGTACATTGTCGACAATATAGACCACCAAACGGATCTCCGCGCTTGAAACAACCACGTGGTTGTATGACGACATTAGAATTAAACAAATAGGAGGATAAGAAGTTTATTTTTAGATTTTTAGGAAAGATAAATATAAAAGAAAAATATTTTTAGGACTGATAGTCAAGGTGCGCGGAAGCTCTTTAGAAAACGCACAAAGAAGAGGAGGAGCGGGTAAGCGCGTAGCGTTTTAAAAACGTTCTCCTTTCGGGTCGAAGTTCGTCGGATCAACCTTCCTTATACCTCGCTTATAGTTTGTAATCTAAAGGTGAGCTGAATTCATAAGTGACACAACGGTTAATTTTGTTGTTTTTCAATTTTTTAGATTTTTTTATTACTTGATAATGAAAGCGATAACTTCACGGGGAAGGGTCTTCAAACACTAATCTTCAAACGTAAACTTGATAACACCTCCCCGGCAGCGGCGCCAAAAATTGATTCTCAAAATTAATTACACTTATATATATAACTTAATATACATATATATAATTAAAATCAAAATATCAAGTAATAAGAGAGAGTAAGTATTCCGTAAGGCTTCAAGAAGATTACTTTTGACGAAAGTAAAATCCAAAACCTTCCCGGGGTCGTTCCCGACGAGGGTGAGTGTGAATCGAGTTTAAGTTCACGTGATCGCGTGTTTGAATGATCAAATCTTTGATTTGGATTTTATTTCTACTAATAATATGCAAAAAACAAATAACGGAAAGCAACAATTAAAAGCAATAAAAGATTTAAACAAAAACGATAACGGGATCCTAAAAACGCGACTCTAAAACCTAATTTATCAAATTTTAACCCTACAAAAGCAAATTTAATTTTTAAATGTCCTAAATGATTAAAAATAGTTTTAGATAAAAGAATTATATATTTTTGACTATTATTTTATTTATTATGAATTAAAAACTGATTTAATCTAAAAAATTAATTAAAAATACTAAACTAATTTTCAAAATTTCAAAAAATTCAGGAAAAGTACTTTGGACAATGCTAAATCTAGGAAAAATAAAATGGTCAAAATAGCTTATTGAAATAAGCTAAATAAAGCTGAAAGCTAAAATGGTAAAAAGGTGGTTAAAAGAAAAGTTGTGTGAAGTAATAAATGAAAAAGACCCAAGGGCAGTTGGTAGTGGAGGTGTGTGTTAAGGTGTTGGTATGAGAAAGGGGGAGGTCACAGGTTCGACCCCTGTGACCTCTCTTTTTTACAAACCATTTTTTTTTGAAAACATTTTTTGAAAATCTTAAAAACCAACTGAAAATAAGCACTTTTTAAAACTACAACTTTTTATGAAAACTGAAAATAAGCTTAGTAATAAGCAAAAGAAAAGTGACAGATTTGGTTTTAAGCTAAGTGACAAAAGGCTAACTGTTAGGCTTTTTTTAGACTTAATAAGCAACAAGGAAAGACAAATAAGCTAAAACAGATAATAAGCTAAACCTATTAAGCA
>BQNB010036435.1:8081-50138 GCA_026074375.1 Tanacetum coccineum | reverse complement strand
AAAAACACAATACAAACATATTTGCAACATATTTATCCATATTTTAGTGTTTTAGTCCGTTTATTAGCATTTTCTAGGGTACAAATGATGTGTGTTTTAGCACATATCAGTGGTGCTCAAAACTTGGCCTTTATGACTGCTCCAAGTACTAGTAGTACTAATGATGTTAATACTGCTAAACCTGCATATGAAGTTAGTACTGTTAGCCCTAATGTTAACACTGCTAGTCCTCAAGTTAGTACTGCTAGCTTCAGTGATAATGCTGTGTATGCTTTCATGGTTGAGAATCCCAATGGTTCTAATCTTCTATAGCAGGACTTAGAGCAAATTAATGAAGATGATCTAAAAGTAATGGATTTAAAGTGGCAGATCTCTTTGCTAAGTATAAGGGCAAAAAGGTACTATCAGAGGACATGCAAGAAAATTTGATGGTCCTAATAAACTGAATGGATCTTTGCAGCCTATAGAGGATGATAGCCAGGATGTATGAATACAAATGACTATGTAGAAACAATGACTATGAATACTATGTGTTAATGCGGAATCTTAACACAGGTACTAAGAAAAACAATGAACAACTTTTTCTGGTAATGCAAACATGAGATTTCCAAACTGCTTCAGAAGTCGTAAAGTTCACAAACGTATACCCGACATTCAGACAATGCTTAATATCAGTTGGTAGAAAGGTTTTAGGGGTTTCTTGGAACAAGTTGGATTTGCCATGGTGTGTTTTACCTCTTTCATCCACAGATGACCCAATAAAAGTACGGTTCACGTTGAGTAGTGTTCATAATTAGATGTGTGTGAGTATTTTGGGGTGAAACTATGCGTGTAAGAGAGATGATATGTTCAGGAGATGAGAGGTTTTATAGACAATACTTCATATTGCCTCCCTTTAACCAATGTAGCTTATGGATTTATCATCCCAATTGAAACAACCAAGAACTGAAATCGGCTAACATCAAATGCCTTGGTTAGTAGATCAGCTACATTGTCATTAAAATTGAGAAATTGAGAAAGCCTCAAATAGACCTAGACAGTTGTTAACTGAGTTAGATAACTGACAAAAGTAAAAAGGGTTTGGGGTATAATGTTGTTCCTCCACCCTATCCTTTAATCTATAATAGACCTAAAAAGCTTGATCTGTCTTATTCTGGTCTTGATGAATTCAAAGAGCCTGAATTCAAAGCTTATGGTTCTGAGGATAGTAATCAAAAGTCTAATGTTGTTTGTGATAAAAAAAATCAGATGATTCTAAGGAAAATTTTGATGACTCTTTTGTAAAAGAACAAGTATCAAAAGACTCAAGTAGCTTTGTTGAGTCTTCACTTAATGTTGATAAAGAAAGTTTTTTTTCTGTTGATAAAAAGGTAGAGTTTGTCAAACCTAAAAATCATGAAAAACCAGTTATAAAGTCAGTTAGGTATGCTGAGATGTATAGATCACAAACTCCTAAGGGAATCAAAGAAATTGGAATGGACAGAAGTCCAATCAACTAGGAAGTGATTTTGTGATGTATAATAAAGCTTGCTTTATTTGTGGGAGTTTTGATCATGTGCAGGCTCATTGCAAATACCATCAAAGAGAAAGGGTGGTATATGAGAATAATTATAACAGGGTGAACTACAACTATACAACCAAAAGGACTCACCCTAATGCTCAAAGGAACATAGTTCCAAGAGCAGTTTTAATGAAAACTAGCCTAAAACCGTTTAATACTGCCAGGAAAGTTAATACTGCTCATCCCAAATCTATCATTTTTAATGCTAAACCATTGTCACGTTTTTCAAAAATAGCACAATCAACTGTAAGAAGACCCTTTCAATCAAAAACAGTATTATCTAACAAAATATTTACCTACAAAGTTAATACTGCCAAGGCACAAGCAGTTAATACTGCTAGGCCAAAAACAGTTAAAACTACTAGGCCAAATTATGCAGTTGTTAATGCTGTTAGGGTTAATCAGGCAAATGCTGTAAAGGCCTCAGCATGTTGGGTTTGGAGACCTACCAAACATGATAGTGCATCAATCACCTTGAAGAAACATAATTACATTGATGCACGAGGCAGATCCAAGTCAGTGATGGCTTGGGTCAAAAAAGGAATCTAATTTCCTTATTTTTATGTGCAGGGCAAGCCACAACAGGATGACACAGGATTTGTTGATAGGGGATGCTTAAGGCATATGACTGGGAACATAGCTTATCTCTTAGATTTCAAGAAATTTGATGGAGGTTATGTTACATTTGGGGGAGGAGCACATGGTGGTAGAATTTCTAGGAACACTTAAAACTGATAGTCTTGATTTTGAAGATGTATACTTTGTCAATGAGTTAAAATTCAATTTTTTTAGTGTCTCACAAATGTGTGACAAAAAGAACTATGTTCTTTTTACTGACACTGAATGTCTTGTCTTATCTCCTAATTTTAAGTTGCCTGATGAAACTCAGATACTTCTTAAAATTCCTAGAAAAGACAATATGTACAGTTTTGATATGAAGAACATTGTTCCTAAACAAAGTTTAACTTGTTTTGTTGCAAAGGCTACATTAGATGAATCAATGCTCTGGTATAGGAGACTTGGTCACATTAATTTTAAGAACATAAACAAGCTTGTTAAGGATAATCTTGTAAGAGGATTGCCTACAAAACGTTTTGAAAATGAACAAACCTGTGTTGCTTGTCTTAAAGGGAAGCAACACAGAGCTTCTTGTAAGTCCAAAGTTCTGAATCCAATTACTAAGCCTTTGTTTATGCTTTATATGGATTTGTTTGGTCCAACCTTTGTGACTAGTTTAATGCATAAGAAGTATTGCTTAGTAGTCACTAATGATTATAGCAGGTTTACATGGGTTTTCTTTTTAACAACTAAGGATGAAACCAGTGAGATTCTCAAGAACTTTATCAAAGAAATAGAAAACCTAGTGGATAAGAAAGTGAATATAATCAGAAGTGATAATGGAACAGAATTTAAGAATAAAGTTATAGATGATTTTTGTAGAGAGAAAGGTATTAGGAGAGAATATAGTGTAGCCAGGACTCCTCAGCAAAATGGTATGGCTGAGAGGAGGAATAAGACACTAATTGAGGTTGCTAGAATAATGTTAGTCGACTCTAAGTTACCTACCACATTTTAGGCTGAAGCAGTTAGTACTACTTGCTATGTACAGAATATGGTCTTAGTAGTCAAGCCTCATAACAAGACACCTTATGAACTTTTTAGAGGTTTTAAACCAACTCTAAGTTATATGAGACCATTTGGATGTCATGTTACCATTTTTAATACTTTAGACATTTTAGGCATGTTTGATGGCAAAAGTGATGAAGGTTTCTTTGTTGGATATTCCTTGAGTAGTAAAGCTTTTAGGGTATACAACACTAGAACCAGGAGGGTAGAAGAAAACTTGCATATTGGGTTTTTAGAGAATAAGCCTATGATAGAATGAAATGGTCCAAAGTGGCTGTTTGATATTGATTCTCTAACCCAGTCTATGAATTATGTTCTAATTTCTGCAGGAACAATCACTAATGAATTTGCAGGTATCCAAGGAGAACTTAATGCAGTTACATCTACAGAGAAAGAAGAAATCAGTCAAGATTGCATTGTAATGCCAATTTAGAAAGATGCTTCATACTTTGATTTACCTTCCAAGGATGTTGGTAATGGTGAACCAAAATCTGCTGCTGATGATCAAAAGCAGGTTGAAGATGGTCCAGATAATGAGAATGATGAAAAAGATAAGTATGAAAATGATAGCAGTCATAAGGAAGTTAATACTGCTGGACAACATGTTAAATTTGCCAGTCCTGAAGTTAATACTGGTCGTTTTAAACTTAATACTGTTGATCCATCAGTTAATACTGCTAGTTCATATGATCAAGATAGCCCTAAAGACATGTTCACAATGGGAGCTAGTCATACACTTAAAGCCACTCATGTTGAGTTCTTCAGTGATGAAGATGAACCAGAAGTTGATTTGGGGAACATCATAAATTCCTATATAGTTCCAACCACTCCCAATAAAAGAATTCATAAAGATCACTCAATTGAAAATGTGATTGGTGATGTGAAGTCATCTGTTCAGACAAAAAGAATGACAAAACCTACTTCTAAACAAGGGTTTCTCAGTGTTGTATATGAACAAAAAACACATGATACCCTGAATACTTGTTTATATGCTTGTTTCCTATCACAGATTGAACCCACAAGCATTACTAAAGCTCAATCTGATTCATCTTGGGTGGAAGCAATGCAGGAAGAACTTCTGCAATTCCAACAGGTTTGGATACTTATGGATTTGCCTATTGGAAAGAGGGCCATTGGAATAAAATGGGTCTTTAGAAACAAGAAAGATGAAAGAGGGATTATGATTAGGAATAAAGCAAGGTTGGTTGCACATGGTCATAGACAAGAAGAAGGTATAGACTATGAAGAAGTTTTTGCTTCTGTGGCAAGAATTGAGGCAATAAGATTGTTTTTGTGATGCCTTTAAAAAAGATTGTTTTTGGCCTATGCTTCTTTTATGGGTTTTATGGTATATCAAATGGATGTGAAGAGTGCATTCTTATATGGAACTATTGAGGAAGAGGTTTATGTTACTCAACCACCAGGATTTAAAGATCCTAACCATCCAGACAAAGTTTACAAGGTGGTCAAGGCACTTTATGGGTTGCATCAAGCACCAAGAGCATGGTATGAAACCTTGGCTAACTATCTTTTGGGAAATAGATTTAAAAGAGGGAAAATAGATCAGACATTATTTTGCTTGTACATGTTTATGTTGATGACATTATCTTTGGCTCTACAAACAAGGAACTGTGTACTGAATTTAAGAAGCTTATGAAGGATAAGTTTTAGATGAGTTCTATGGGAGAACTTACTTTCTTTCTAGGATTACAAGTACAACAAAAGAAAGAAGGAATATTTATCATCTAGGAAAAATATGTAGTTGAGATTTTAAAGAAATTTAACTATACTGATGTGAAGTCTGCTTCTACTCCAGTTGATTTGGAAAAGTCCATTAAGTCAAAATGAAGATGATGATGGTGTTGATGTACAAACTCTTATAATCTATGATTGGTTCTTTTGATGTATCTATAAGCATCTAGGCTAGATATCATGTTTGCAGTATGTGCATGTGCCAGATTTCAAGTTACACCAAAGACATCACATCTCTTAGCAGTCAAGAGAATTTTTAGATATTTGAAAGGCAAACCAACTTTAGGCCTTTGGTATTCTAGAGATTCTCCATTTGAACTAGTTGCTTATACTGATAGTGACTATGCTGGAGCCACTCAAGATAGGAAGTCAACAACTAGAGGTTGTCAGTTTTTAGGAAACAGGTTGATATCTTAGCAGTGCAAGAAGCAAACTGTAGTTGCCACCTCTAAAACTGAAGCTGAATATGTGGCTGCGTAGTTGCTGTAGATAAGTACTTTGGATTCAAAATCAATTGTTGGATTATGGGTATAATTTCATGAATACTGTCATTAATATTGACAATAACAGTACTATTTGCATTATTGAAAATCCTGTGTCAACAATCCCCCCCCCCCCCTAAAAACAAAACATATAGAGATTAGACATCATTATATAAGAGATTGCAATGCTAAAAAGTTAATTCAAATGGTTAAAATTCATACTGATCATAATGTTGCAGATCTTCTTACAAAAGGTTTCGTTTTCACAAAAGGTTTCAGTACTTGGTCTTAAGTATTGGAATGCTTAATCCTTAATGTTTAAATCTCTTTATGTCTTTGTAAAGTTTTGTAAAGGATTAGTACTGTTAGTTGTATCCATTAGTGCTGTTAAGTATAATTAGTACTGCTATTTATACTTAAGACTGCTTGTTAAAACAGTTAGTCATAATTAATACTGTCAAGAAGAAAATACTTTAGATTGTGTATTCTTGGTTTTGGACTAACACTTATAGGTAAAGCATATTGAATACCTAATGTTGATTGATTCACCTCTGAAGTATTGTTTGAGGGGAGGCTACTTATGTCAATATGCAGTCAAGCATGGATGAAAGGACATGTAATATCAAAAGTTGTTTAAAAAGAATCAAAACATCTAGGCATGTCAAAAGAGGTCGGGACACCAAGATACCTCAATCTAGTGGCCCCCCTATAAAGGTTGGTGATGAGGTTAGCATAAGGAGTTGGGTGACAGAATGGAAAGGGCTGCCACTAATTCTTCTATCTTAGAAAGCAGAGCATGACAGTGTAACACATAAGACCCCAATCCATGGCAACACTTAATGGATCAAGTTCTTAGGGAATTGGTTTAGGTAGTGGTCCCAGATGCCAAGATACCATATTGGGGGGGTGTAGATGCTCAAACTAGGTTTGAGACTACATCTAAATAGTCCAATGATCCACCTCTCTCAAGAGGTTACACACTTAGAAGTGGGGAGGACAGTCTAAAACTATTGGAATTGATGGCAAATTATACAAAATTGTCTGAATTGGTGAGAAAAAGAATAGAGAGATTAAGTGAGCTGAAAAACAGAAAGAGAGTTGTGTGATAAAAACAGAAAGAGTGAATTGGTGAGCAAAAAGAATTAAGAGATATTGTGTGAGCATAAAAACAGAAAGAGAGATTGTGAGAGTCAATATTTGGTGATGGAAATCCTCTTTGGACGAAATTGAGGATAATACTGGTATCTCAATGTTAGTACTGCTGGGCATTACTTAGTACTGCTGGGCATTACTTAGTACTGATAGTCATATTTTAGTACTGCTGGGCTTAGAGTTAGTACTGCTAGGCTAATATTAGTACTGTTGGGTGACCGTTAGTACTGTTTGAGCCATAACAGAATTTCCTTCTCTAAATATAGCTGTTGTGAAATTTCCACCAACTACTTCGTTTATAGGTTTGACTAATTGGAGAATTCATGATCTTTCTATATAAACATAAGATTTCTTCAAGATAAGTATAAATCTTTTTCAATCGGTGCAATTTAAAACCTTAAAAACTCTCTCATATCTCAATTACATCTACAAACACTTATACTCTCTCCCACGATCATATCTCAGAACCTTAATTAACTTTATCTTCATCTAATGGCGAATTTAGAATTTTGCGATAAGCACAACATGGTTGCATACTTAGAGAAGTCAGAAGGAAGTGAGGGGTTTCATGAAATCATTGATTTTCTCTCTGCAAGTCACATCCACTATGCCCTCACTGCAAGTCCAACCATTTATACTTCTCTTATTGAACAATTTTGGCAAACTGCTGCTTTATGCACAATTGATGATGGAGTATTGGGTATTACAGCAACCATTGATAGAAAGGTCAAGATAACAGTTTCAGAGGGCTCCATTAGAAGGCATCTCAAGTTTGAAGATTATGAAGGCATTCCCTCTCTCCCTACTGCAAAAATCTTTGAGCAATTGGCTCTTATAGGGTATGTAACTACTTTTGATAGTCTTACTTTTCAAAAGGGACACTTTTCCTCACATTGGAAGTTCTTCATTCATACCATACTCTACTGCTTGAGTCCTAAGAAGACTGCTTGGGAGCAGTTTAGTAGCAACATAGCTACTACTATCATATGCTTGGCAACAAACAGAACTTTTAACTTTTCAAAATTTATTTTTGATGCCATGGTAAAGAATTTGGATAGCACACACAAGTTTTTGATGTATCCTCGATTCATACAAATCTTTTTGAACAAACACCAAAGACTTCTTTTCCCCCATACAAGAACCTATCCTACTCCTTCCCTTACACACAAACTGTTCAGAAACATGAAGAGAGTCTCTAAGGGATATTCTGAGGTGATTACTCCATTGTTTGACACAATGCTAGTTCAGCATCAGGGTGAAGAACCATCTATCCAAACCACTCCTGAGATACCCCCTTCCAAAATAACATTTTCACCATCCTTATCATCCTATCACACATCAATCAGTGCCCCATCTACCTCACAACCACCCATCACACCTACTGAGGAGGCTGCTCTAATGCCCTATGAATCACCTCTCCAAAGTGTTCACTCACTTGGACGTGATGAGGGTAGTTTATGAAAAAATGAATTGATAGATTTGGTTACTAAGTTGACAGATAGAATTAGAGTTTTGGAGAAGGACTTGCAGCAGACAAAGAAGACTTATAGTACTGATCTTACAAGACTCATCTTAAGAGTGAAAAAGTTAGAGAAAAATGTCAAGACAGGCAAAGCTAGGAGAAGGGCTAAGATTGTTATTTCCGAAGATGAAGATGCTATAGAGGATTCTTTCAAACAGGGGAGGAAGATCTCTAATATTGGTACAGATCCCACAATCTCATTGGTACAACCTCAGCAAGACATGGGATATGATTTTGATGCTACTGCCAGTATACATGTTACCATTGCTGGGTTGGAGATTAATACTACCAATATAGTAGTTAGTACTGCTGATGCAGCAATTACCACTGCTAGTGCTTCCATTAATACTGTTAGCCCTCCAAGAGTTTCTACTGTTGAAGACATTAGTGGTGCTGAAACACTAGTCTATATTAGGAGGAGTGCATCAAAAGCAAAGGATAAAGGAAAAGCCATTATGCAAGAATCTAAGCCAGCAAAGAAAATCAAGAAAAGGGTTCAAGTTCAAATGAGTGTAGATGAGGAATTAGCTAAGAAGTTATTTGAGGAAGAACAAGCCAGATTCAATGCTGAACAGGAAGCTAGATTTAAGGCAGAACAAGAACAATAAAGGATTGACTTTGAAACAGCTTTAGAACTGCAAAAGAAGTTGGATGAAAGAGAAGAAGTTGCAGCTAAAGAAGCTCATGATATTGATTGGAGTGATCCTTCTATGTTAAGATACCATGCTCTTCAAAATAGACCTTTCTCTGTAGCTGAAGTCAGGAAGAACATGTGCATGTATATGAAGAATCAAGGTGGATACAAGATGAGTCACTTCAAGGGAATGAGTTATGAAGAAATAAGACCTATATTTAAAAGAGTATGGGATCAAACTCAATCCTTTGTGCCCATGGATTCTGAAAAAAGGAAAATGGTAGTGAAAAGAAAACTAAAGGAAGACTAAAAAGAGTAGGTCAAGATGTTGTAGAAGAACCTGCTAAAAGACAAAAGACTACAAAAGCTTCAGAGTTAGTTCAAGAACAACCAAGTGAAGAACTAAAAGCGGATGAACTTTCTCAAGAACAACTACAACAAATGATACTTATAGTTCCAGAAGAAGGAATGCATATTGAAGCCCTACAAATCAAGTACCCAATCATTGACTGGGAAGTTCACTCTGAAGACACTATGAAGTTTTACAAAATCATCAGAGTAGGCAATGACACTGAGGTATATCAAGGTTTTGAAGATATGCTCAAGAATTTTGACAGGGAGGATTTAGAAAAACCTTGGAGTTTAGTTAAAGAAAGATTAAACTCACGAGGACTTACAGATGATAAAGAGAAAGAACTATAGGTTAAACTTAAGAGGTAATTTGAACCACATGACACTGATACTCTCTAGAAGCTGCAAAGATATATGCATGATCCTATGAAATGGTGGTTATATGATACATGTGGTGTTCATCATGTATCTACAGAAAGAGGACATGACATTTTATGCTGGTTGAGAAGGATTATCCACTAACAACAGCACTTATGACTTTGATGCTGTGCAACAAGCTGAGAGTAGCTCAATATTCTAAGATGATAGATGAGCTTTTACAGAAAATCTTCATACTAGCAAATAGGTTTGGATAGTAATATGTTTGGAAGCATCCTCAGCAGTGCAAACTAGAAGATTTGAGTCAGAAGAAACTTGAGATTTGAAGGTAAATCACAAGTTTAGCGAAGGATTGTTGGAAATAAATCTTTAAACTTCTAGTTAAAGAACATAGTACTGCTCAGCATATAACTACTAGTACTAACTGGTTAGTACTGCCAGAAGAAAAGTTAGTACTGCCAGTACTGAACTTAATACTGCTAGAAGACTTAGTACTGTTGCATAAAGATTACAACTGCCAGAAGATCAAAGACGTGTGAAGTGATATGTATGAAATGATTTAATGTATATCTTATATATTTAGAAGATACGTAGATATCTTATATAAGTTTAGAAGATTTGTAGTTATCTTGTAAAGGACTCCTTGGTGTAGAAAAGGAGATCTTAGGTTTTGGTTGTAAACACATCTCGATTGACACATTCATAGCTTTAAGGTTGTAAACCCTAGTACTAGTGAAGAGTACTCGTATTATTGATCTAATAATATTCAAGCGTTTGGTTATATTTATTGTTCATTCATTCTACTGCATCACAGTTTACTATTTTATTCATAATACTTCTAGATATTAAGGTGTAGATTCCGCATACACTTTAGTATACATACAAAGTTTCTACAACAAGTTATTTTGGATTTATCCAAGGTAATTTAACCTTAGACAAGCTAAGGAATCGATCAAGGATTGGGATCAACATTTAGAATTAATACACTGTATTGGATAAGAAAGTTGGATACGCCGTATCCAATGGAAGTGGATACGCCGTATCAGGTTATAGACCAGTACAGTGTATTAGAAAACAATTAAACACACGAACAACTAAACTAATAAAAAATTAAACAAACAAATATACAAGCAAATATACAGTGTTATACACTAATCTATATTACACTAATCCTAAGGTTAAATTATTCTAATGTTAAAAACCAAAATATCAAATAAAAATCAAGAATAAATTTTTCACTCCTCGGCAACAGCACAAAAAACTTGATGTGTCGTTGTGTGGTTGTAATTTATGTTTCAAGTTTTAAATTTATATTTTGCCGTCTTTACCAAAAACAACACTTTTACGGGCAGTGTACCCAGTCAGATGGGAGTTTCATGGTAAGTAGGGTATCGATCACTAAGAGCGAGAAACAATCTTTTAATTTATTAATATTTTGATTATCTAAACTAAGTTAATTCTATTCTATGTTAAACCTATGTTAATCCTAAATCTAACGGATAAGGGGGTTTTTTAGAATGAGAGACTGGCACGGGTTTTGTGGTGACTAAAATCAATTTAAGACACAATAACACACGCAAGTAAATTAACAGAAGATAAAAGAGCGATCTAGCCAAATATAAGAAAACTGTATTACCCATGATTAATCCAATTAGAACGTTGGTTTGTTTATTTAGTGCAATGATTACCTATCTCGAGGCGGCATATAATTCTTAAGACTTAGGCGTTACTTCTTCCTAAGACCTAGATACGAAGAATTTTATCACAATTAAACGTATCTGCATAAAGCATCCTTATTTGCTGATTATAATCTATCTTAGGGATTAAAGCAATGATGATCTTGTTAAACCTTAGCTCATAAAGACTTTACCCACTTACTGCTTAAAGGCAATTCATACACTAGTATTCCACTAACCAAGTCTTTACCAATTAATTGAGAACGTACTCATTGATCCTAAGGATCACCTACCGGTTCAACTAAGCTCGCAATCTAAAGGTAAAGATAGGTTATTATTCATGACCCTATTGGTCTAGATGTATAAATTACTATATTGAGAATCATCCCGGCATCTAGATTACTTAGTCCGTATCACTAGATCCAGCTGAATGATAGGTCACATACAAAATCACGTAAACAAGTATAAACTGATAAACATAAACAAGCAATCAACGATAAATTAAGCAATCGATATAAATAAAACCAAACATTCAAATCTTCATAATAATGGCTATTACCCGAAGGTATTAGCCTTTAAACATCAAAATTAATACAAGAGTAATAATTTAGCCTAGGTAAACTAACTGAGTTAACGAATGATACCAAAATCTAAACGATTACAAGAGTATTGGAGATTACAAGTTGTTTCCTATGGAATTAATTACTATGCTCGACCTCTTCTGCTCTTCTTCTCTTTTGAAAATCGACTATTATGGTTAAGGTATCAAAAATATGATTTAGCACACTAAAAACCCGTTTTTAGGTTTTTTATTTATAAGGTCTGGAATTTGGTCGATATGGCGTATCGAGGGTTTCTTGGAGTAGGGACCACGTTCGATATCTCCCAGAATATTTTATTACTATATTTTGAATATGTCATATAGACTTCTTTTAGATACGGCGTATTGAATCTTGTTCCATCGTGGTCTTTAGTGAAGTGCAGGCATAGATACGCCGTATCTTCCTTGATGGATACGGCGTATTGGATGTCAGAATCAATTTCTTCATATTTCTTCGTTTAAGCTCTAGAATGCGTGCCTTTTAGCTAATCTTCACCAAGTACTTCATAATTACTACAATTCTTAAATACAAACGATTAAGTAACAATTCTTTGTAATAAATATACAAAATAGGTTATTTACATGGGATAAATAATTCTATAAAAGTAACGTTATTTGATGTCATCAGGTACTAATAGCTTATTGGAACAATGACGGGATTCATATCTGGATAATGATGATTATGACCCGTATGATGACGATATGTACGAGAATCATGATATGTCTGAGCACCTTCAGTCTATTTGTGATGATCTTGATATCACAGTCCGTGGCAAGAAGAAGAAATATATTTTTTGATGTTTGTTGAGTCAATTGTAATCTAGTTTTAGTAGTATCCTCCTATGGAGTAGTTGTGCTTGTTATGTTCGCTTTTTGCCTATGTAACGGGCGGAGATGTGGGATTCACCCACATCCTTTGTACTGAATCATTTTTTTAGAGTAATACATTTACCGGAGAAACCCTTTACCCAAAAAATATTGGTTTTTTCGGTTATAACAATGCATATATTTAATATAAACACACACACATCACTTAGAATATTATCAATAATATGCACTAGAAGCCTTATAACAAACATTAAATAATCAATGTGCTGTTTTTCACTTTTATAAAATTAATGTATGGTGCGGTGCGGATTTTATGGTTCGGTTTTACGGGTAAAACCGTAACCGTACCGCATTTTGCGGTTTTTATTTTTTCTTAAAACCGATCCATCGGTTTTTGCCGTGGTGCGATTTTTTTCCGGTTTTTGTGGTTTTGCGGTTTGTGGTGCGGTTTATGCTCACCCCTAGCTCCAGTAAGTGACATAGGGAAAACTCGAAGCATTGTTTGATCTTGAGTCACATCATGTATATGAAATAGGTCAAAATCTCAAGAACTTTCTCAATATGTTCATTAGCATCATCATTATCAGATCGACTGAAAGTATTATCACATAGTTCTTTGAGAAATTAACCCTTCAACTCAAAGTGGGCCTTTTCATCAATCTTAGGCCTAGAAATACCCGATCCATAATCATCTATGGTCTTCATCATATATTCTTCCATAGTTGGTTCCCCCATTGCTTCTACAACTTCTTCTTCACTCTGATTTTCAAGATCAGAAAATAGATTGAATTTGGTGAACTCGAATAGTTAAGATTCGTTGTCTTGAAAAGCCTCCTTGTCGAATGAAATACTCATTCTGGTTCTTCGAAAGGCGTAAAGAGTTCCTTAGTTGAAACCCGTGTCATGCACTACCTGAAATAGAGGATAAACAATCAGTAGGACAGGCTCGGAAGAGAGAAAATACAAAAAACTATAAATGAGAATGAAATATGAAAAATACAATCTACAGTTGTATCAGATGATCGATACGCCGTATTCAATTTACCGAATATGCCGTATTGATCTCTTAAACAGAATACGCTGTATCTGTGTCGAAGGGTTAATACGCCGTATCCAATAATTAGAATACGCCGTATTGGTCAGTCGACCAGAATAGTAACAGAAAAGAAAAACAATGCAGAAAACTAAATATGCAAAATTATACAATGCAAATTAATCTACTGAATTAAACAAATAAGATACATAATTATACAATATTTTACACTAATCTAAGTTGTGTTAGATCTAAAACTAGAATACTAATAAAAATAAGAATTAAACAATTTCACTCCCCGGCCACGGCGCCAAAAATTTGATGTGTCATTGTACGTAGGTATTATTTTGTTAGTAAGTTTTACTATTTATATTTTGCTGACTATACCTAAAACAACACTAACAGGCAGTGTACCCGACCAGATGTAGATTTATTGGTAAGTAGGGTGTCGATCACTAAGAGCGAGAATGTTAATTCTTAATTATCAGTATTTTAGTTATCTAAGTTAGTTCTAATTTATTCTAAGTTATACTAAGTTATACCTAAGTTAAACCTAAACTAATGGTAAAAAGGGGGGTTTTCAGCCTGAGAAACTGGCATGAGTTTGGGTTTACCTAGACTAAGATAGGGCGAATAACACACACAAATTTGATAGTTAGGAGATAGAGAAGCGGTCAAGCCTTATGTAAGGAAAACGTAATAACCATATTTAATCTAATAAAACGCTGGTTTTAGTTTATAAGTGCAATGATTGTCTTATCTCGTTGTTGATATATCATTCTTAGATTTAGGCGGTACTTCTTCCTAAAACCTAGACATGCTAATTCTGTCACAATTAAACACATCTGCATAAAGCAATCATGGTTTATTATAATCTATCTTAGAAAACAATAATGGTGATCTTATTGAATCCTAGCTCATCGAGACTTTACTAAATTACTGCTTAACAGCTCTTTATATACTAGTAGTTTACTATCCAAATCTTAACCCAAGGAATCAGAACGTTATTTGTTGATCCTAGGTCACCTGCTAGTCCAACTTGTTCACTAAACCAGAGGTAAAGACAGGTCAATATTTATGATCCTATTTCTCTGGATATATAAATTGCAATATGGAGAGCTATCCTGACATCTAGTCTACTTGGTCCATTTTCTAGATCCAGTTAAATGATAGGTCACATACTTAAGCACATAAACGAGTATAAATTGATAAACATAAAGCAACACACAACTTATAAGATGCAATCGAGATAAACATAAACCAAACGTTAAATTATCATAAACATGGCTAATACCTAAAGGTATCAGCCAATAGCTATTGAAACAAATACATATGTCATAGATGAACGATTAAGGTAACCTAACCAAGTTAATGAATGATACCAACAACCGGACGCGTATTTAGAGTATAAGAATTTACAAGGGTTTCATATGGATTGAAGGGCATTGCAAGACCTTCGTTGCTCCTCTTCTCTTCTAAAAATTGAATCTGGTGGTTACTGCCTTTCTCTCAGTCTTTGGTATAAAAATTGCACACTAAATTCGTATTTAAGGCTCGGTATTTATAGCCTTTGGAATTTGGTCGATACACCGTATTGGAAGTAGTCAATACGGCGTATTAGGGTTTTCTTAGAGTGAGGATCACGATAAATATCTTCTAGAATATTTCATGAACCGCCAGTGGATATGGCGTATAAGTCTTTATGGATACGGCGTATTGTCTTTATATCTTTGTGGTTGCTCATGAAGTTCAGGCGCATATATGCCGTATCTTCCTTGATGGATACGGCGTATTGGTTGTCAGAATAACAGAATCTTGATTTCTTTGTTTAAGCTCCAAAATGCTCACCTTTTAGTTAAACTTCACCAATTGCTTCATATTTACTGCAAATAACAAATATAACCAATTAAGTACTAATTTATGCATAAATAAGGTAGAATGAGCAATTTAGCTGGGATAACTGATGCTATAAATTAGACGTTATTTGATGCATCACTAACCGAATCCCTTAGAATGAGTTGAAAGAATTGATGACTGCTAAATATTATCCAATGAGTGAAGTGTAGAAGATGGAACAAGAGTTGTGGAATTTAATAGTTAAGGGAGATGACATCGTTGGACACACTGAGCGTTTCCATGAGTTAGTTGTGTTATGTCCTACCATGGTTACATCTGAGTATAAGAAGATTGAGTGTTACATCTGGGGACTTCTTGAGAGAATTCAGGGGAATGTAACATCATCTAAGCCTGCTACCATTCATGAGGCCATCCGTATGGCTCATAGCTTAATGGATTAAGTGGTTCGGGCTAAAGCTGCAAGACTCAGTGATAGCAATAAGAGAAAGTAGGAAGACCAATAGAGAGGAAACAACAACAACTACCGCAACAACACCTACCACCACCAACAAAACCAAAGACAAGAAGCTGCTAAAGCTTATGTTGCTGCCCCAGATGAAGGGAATGTATATGCTGGGAACTTACCATTATGCAACCGATGCAAGCTGGATCATAAAGGTTAGTGCGTTGTCAAGTGCAGAAATTGTCAGAAAGTGGGTCATCAAACAAAGGACTGTAGAAGTAAGACTCCTGCCACTGGAAGCAACACACAACAAGTAGTAACGTGTTACGGGTGTGGGGAGAAGGGGCATTACAAGAATAAATGTCCCAACAAGAAGGACCGACCAACTGAATGTGCTCGTGGAAGAGTATATGTGATGAGAACTAAAGAACCATAGCAAGATCCAAATGTGGTTACAGGTACGTTTCCCCTCAACAATCACTATGCTAGTATTTTATTTGATTCTGGTGCCGATAAAAGTTCTGTGTCTATTGATTTTAGTACCTTGATAGATATTGCTCCTTCTACACTAGACACTAGTTATGATGTAGAATTAGCTAATGGAAAAGTAGTAAGCTCTAACACCGTCCTGTGTGGTTGCAGTTTGAATTTATTAAATCATCTGTTCAAAATAGACTTGCTACCGATCGAACTAGGAAGTTTTGATGTAGTAGTAGGCAGGGATTGGTTATCGAACCACATGGCAAAAATCATTTGTTACGATAAGATAATTCGTATTCTATTACCAAATGCTGAAACACTTAAAGTTAATGGAGAACGACGAGAGAAAGATCAGAATTGCCTTTCGTGTATGAAGAATGAAAAAAAATCCATAGACATTCCAATTATCCATGATTTCCCTAAAGTATTCTTGAAGACCTATCGGGATTACCCTTACGCGTGAAGTATAATTTCGCATAGACTTAATTCCTGGAGTGATGCCAGTGGCAAAATCGCCATATCGATGGCACCTTCTGAAATATAAGAATTGGCTAATCAGCTCAAAGAACTCCAAGACAAGGGTTTTATTCGACCTAGTCATTCTCCATGGGGAGCATTTGTATTATTTGTCAAGAAGAAGGATGCCACTTTCTGAATGTGCATAGATTACCGTGAGTTAGACAAGCTGACTATAAAGAACCGTTATCCTCTCCCTAGGATTAATGATTTATTTGACCAGTTGCAAGGTACGTGTTATTTTTCCAAGATAGACCTTCACTTGGGTTACCATAAGCTAAGATCAAGGTTGCAAAAATCGCTAGGCGCTAGCTAGGCGGTCGGGTACCGCCTAGCGATTAATCGGTTAGGCGGGGATTAATCAGGGATTAATCAGATTGGACTTTTTATATATAAAATTATGAAAATTTGAAAATATATGCCCGATTTAGCTGATTTTTTTCCGATTTGACCGATTTATGCCCGATTTGGTTGATTTTTATCTGATTAATCTGTATGTTCACCAATTTTGACTAAACTGATTAATAAGGCCGATTAGTGAAAATCAAGGCGGTTAATCCCCGCCTAGCACCTAGGCACTTATTAATCGACCGCCTAGAATGATTTTTGCAACACTAGCTAAGAGTACATGAGGCTGACATTCCAAAAACCGCGTTTAGAACCTGATATGGACATTTTGAGTTCACGGTTATGCCTTTTGGATTGACAAATGCGCCAACGGTTTTCATGGACCTAATGAACCGCTTTTGCAAACCCTACCTTGATAATTTATAATTGTGTTTATCGATGACATCTTTATCTATTCAAAGTCAAAGGAAGAACACGAAGTCCACCTAAAGATAATCTTAGAGTTGCTCGGGAAAGAGAAGTTGTACGTCAAATTTACAAAATGTGAATTTTGTCTACAGGAGGTGCAATTCCTCAGGCACATGGTTAACAAAAATGGTATTCATGTATACCCTAGCAAGATTGAGTCAGTAACGAATTGGAAGGCTCCTAAAACACTAATAGAAATTCGTTCATTTTTAGGATTCGCGAGATATTATCGTAGATTCATCGATAACTTTTCTAAGATCGCCAAACCTCTCACTCTGTTAACCCAAAAGAATAAGAAGTGTGAGTGGTGTGATTGATGTGTGTTTTTACAAGCTTTAAATTTATAATAACTAGAAATACTGATTTTGACTAAAAACGCAACATTCGAGCAAGTATACCCTATTCGAGTGTAATATAGTATAAGGTAAGTCTAGGTCGTTCCATGGGATTTGTAGCAATTCACAGATTGTTTATCAAGTAACAAAGCTAAATGATTGTCACAGATCAATTTGCCAAAACGTATTAAGCAAGCAAGAAACAAGGCATGATCCACATAACATAATAGATAGAGATAGAGCAAGACTTTATATAAACAAATCATGCAAGTCATGAATAACGGGTAATTAACACAACAAACATATCTACTAATGATAACATAGAATCCTTTTGGCCTATATACTACATCATCACGAGTGCATTAAGAATGGTTTATATCAAATATGCATACATGTGAATTCCTCCCAACCCGGTCAGTCAACATAAGGAAGGGTCTTAAATATTATTCTACTTGGGTTGTTTATCAATTTACCACAAAATTCTCACAAGTATGATATTGACACGCCATAGACAAACGGTTTAAAATACATCAAGACAATTAACCCTTTCGGCCTATTTCAATGCAATGATATACCAAAAGATAAACAATGATCCAAGTAAAGATAACATCAAATTCATAAACATATATATTCATAAGTCATAGCAAAATCATCCAAATATTATATCATGTTTCACATATTACCAAAACAAACAACGAACACTACATCATAACCAAACTAATAACCAATTTCTCCCACAAACAACCAACATCTAAACCTACTAAGATAACCCATGAGACTGTCACTACCCCACTAGAAATCAAGAACGCGTCACCAAATGGTATGTTTAGTAACGGGTTTAATATAGTAAAGGAATTAGAGATTTGGTGTGAATTATCTAATCTTCATGGTATAATGTATTTAGATTCTAGAAATATGGTGTTTAGGGTCTAGAAATGGTGGTGATTCGGTGGTGGTAGTGGTGGTGATATGGTGGTGTAAAGGGGTGTTTGGATCATTGGATCCTAAGATCCTCACCACTCCTCCTCTTCTCTAATGATAGTATGAGTTGTGTGTGTTGTGTTATGTGTTGTTGTAGAAATGTGTGTAAAATGAGAGAATTTCCTCTCAATTTATAGGATGGGCGAGGGTAAAAGTGTGGCGTACTTCCTTGAGAAGTGCGGCGTACTTTGCTTCTTTAATGCGTAGATTTTTAATGCTGAGATGAAGAGCGGCGCACAAGATGTAGAAGTGCGTCGTACTTAGGGTATTAACTGTCCTTCATTAACTTCGTCCTAAAGTACGGCGTACCACCTGAGATGTGCGGCATACTTTGCTTGATTCTTGGAATTAGTATTATCTTCTTTTATCTTTTTCTTCCGTAAAGTGTAAAATACTTATGTCTTTAGTCTTTTTGAGCTTGAGATGTTTTCAAGTGAACCTGCACATATTTCATGCTTTTAAGTATCGAAAGTTCACGAGAAATGATATAAATAGATACAATAACGCCGCCGAAAACATGTATAATTAAGGTGTTATCAAATCCCCCACACTTAAACTTTGCTTGCCCTCAAGTAAATCTAAGAAAAGAAATTTAGAAACAAAGTTTCTACATGACAAGACATAGACATTTTTATTTATATATATTTTTAATTTTGATATATTTTTTTATTTTTTATTTAAAAAAAATTATTGGGTATGAAATTAACGAAAATATTTTTGGTTTTTTAATAAATAATCGCAAAGGTGCAAACACCCCCCCCCCCATACACACACTTAAGGGTTTACTTGTCCTCAAACAAAATAAGGAAAAATAAGCTTTACAAAACAAACATGGAATTATGAAAAATATTTTTGATTTTTAATATGTGAAAACAGAGATGTTTGACAATACCCAACGATCTTCAAGCTGTTATAACATGACTAAGCACCTCATGAATAAGGAAAGTATATTTACTCAAACCTAGTATGTGATGTATAGTGGGTAAAAGGGAAATCACACTCAATTGCTCAGACATTATTCATTAAGTTACCATAGGCTTGTACAAAAAACAAAACTGCACCGACATGCGTGAGCACATGTATTATAATATCAAAAGAGGACTTTATTCGGGTTTTAACATTAGGCTAAGAGATTTACAAGGGTAATGGATAATGGATGGAAATATATACTGGAAATGGTTTTATAATAATACATGTTGACAAGTCCAAGAAACTCATATTGCTAGTTACGACAATCCACAAACCGTGAGGTTCTCGAACCTCTCATCAATATATCTGGCACATATCATATATATCAATACGTCACAAGTGCAACAACAATTCCTGATCTTATTCATCAGTTTCTTTTCTTTTTTTTTGATTTATTTTTAAAGCAATCAACCTTTCACACAACTAAAAATTCCTCCACACTTAATATAAGCATACACTACAAAAAATACGAAACATGAAGCTGGCCATCTCCATCTCCGTTAAAATGGCACAACACTTATAGCAAAGTGCGAAAAAACTATAAACAAAAATCAACCGATCATACCAAGCAACTAGCAACCATCCGTGGAGACTTTTGAAAAGGGGTAAGGCTAGGCTAAAGGTTATATATTGTTGTATTTTTATTTTTTTATGGACGAGAAATATGAATAGAATGGCTCAGTGGCTTAAACTAGGGGTATTTAGCACTAAAGATGAGTGCTAACATAAGGGTTTATATCTGGGTGGTTAGCTAATCAGTGTAATTAGCTAAAAGAATAAATAATTAAATGGAATGGCTAATTTGGTTTAAATCCTAGATTTACCTCTTTATCACTTAAAAATACCTCTATCACGCGAACGTGATCTCACTGCAGTCTCGTAATGATTTCAAGCACAAGTTTTAGAATCAATAAATCACCGGCACACTCATACAATTTTTAAACCAATACCAATGCTCCAGAAAAAGTGAAAAATTACAAATACACAGCCGTAACGACAAATGAGACATTTGCAATTGCAATCAAATCTTAACTCGAGAAAGCTAAAGGAAAAAATTATCTTAAGTATCAAAGATGGATACCTGAATTCCTTAAGATCTAAACCTTACATTTTTTTTGGGTGATTCGTATAAATGCGCAAGTAATGTCATTGATCCCGAGTCGGATCTGCTCTATCAATCGGGACACATCTCTGATTTCAAAAATTTATTTTAGCTACTATGTTTTATTCTAATATATTAACCTAAGTGACAAAAGATATTAAACAAGATTAGATTTTTATATTACTAAGGGCGAACAAAAGTTTATACTTTTAATAAGGAGTCTAATTTTTCAATTCATTTCCCCCTCGCACTTAAGTTGAGTATTGTGCGTAATTAGAAAATAACTTAAAGGTATGACAAGCGAGAAAAATAAATATAAGAGAAACGAGACTTCTCGGGGCTCATAAGTTCTCGGTTGAATTCTGGAAAATATAGCGCGAAACAGAACAACAAACATGTGAATTCAACCGCATATAGTATGCCGATCCAAATATATGTCACTAAGTATAAAATGGCAACCACCAATACAAGCTCCACTTATTTATGAAATCTACAAAATAAACAAAACTACGAAAATCGTAAAATACTAAAGCGCACTTTCGTAGGTAACACGATTGCATTTAGCGTATGCAACAAGCCTTTAAACCCCTCGGTGTCACGAGTGGACGATTTATAGTCCCGTGAGGGATTCCAGCGAACACACACACACAGTTCAAAACATTTTTTTTATATTTTTAATTTTTTTTTAAATTCTTATTTATACACAATTTACTAAAACAAGCACTCACAAAATACTTCGAAATAAAAAAATAATATAAAAAGGAAAATATAACAACTAGTATTATTCAAACATTCATAAACACATACGAAAGCAAAAAGTAAAAGTGAAAATAAAATCTTTTTGGATTTTTAGTTTTTAGGCAAACACACAAGGTTCGAAAACCTATAACAACTATAAAAGATAATCACATACAAAAACAAGTATTTTTAGGGTTTTCAATTTTTAGACACAAATCAAACATACAATAATTATTATAGGTAGAAAATGGATAATTTACAAAACTATTTTTTTAGCAAACTAGAAGTGCGTCGCACTTAAAAGAAAGTGTGGCGTATTTATAACCTATTTTTTTATAATTTTTCAAAAATATAAAAATAAAATGGCGGGAAATATTTAACAAAAGTGCGCCGCACACAAACAAATGTGCGACGATTTTATTATGACATAAAACACTTTTTATTTTTCACATTAAATCAGTTAACAACATATACATAAACATATTCACAACACAGACAAACATAAACAAACTAATAAAAAAGAAACAAGAAAATCTTTCTTTTTTTATGTTTTATAATAAAAAAATTAAATATGGTGATACTTAAATATGCAAGCAAGCAAAGATGAAAACAAATAAAAACACTTGACAAATATTAGCAGAACATTTTATACAAAATAAAAAAAATTTATGCAGGGAAAAAGTGCGACGCACAAAGTTAATTGTGTGGTGTACTTTCTGCAAATTTTTATTTTTTTTTATTTTTTTTACAGATGCAATGCAAGATGAGTAATCAAACAAAACTAATAAACATAAAGCATGAATTATTATATAGACATGAGCATGCCAGAAAACAAAATAGGAAAAACAATTTAGAAATAAAAATCTTTTTGGTTTTTTATATTTATTTTGAATAACAAACTAAATATTCATAATTGCACAAGACATATAATCAGATAAAACAAGATCTCAAATGATTATAAAACCAAAACAACCAGTTTGGGGTTTTGTGTTACCACTGAATTTAATCAGCTACCTTAGGAAGAAGATCAAAGATGCAAAGTGCGCCGGCCTTGGTGTTAAACCGGCGTACTTCGGGTGTAATCCTGCAAAATAACATAAGAGAACAGGAGGGAGTACGGCGCACTTCATTAGAAGTGCAACGCACTTGCAGCAATAGAAGATTATTTTTAAGAGATTTAAACACACGTAAGATGCACAAGAACAAGCAAACAATCTGAGAACAACAAAACAAATCCCAGGCAACGACGCCAAAAACTTGATGTGTGTTTTTACAAGCTTTAAATTTATAATAACTAGAAATACCGATTTTGACTAAAAACACAACATTCGGGCAAGTATACCCTATTCGAGTGTAATATAGTATTAGGTAAGTCCATGTTGTTCCATGGGATTTGTAGAAATTCACAGATTGTTTATCAAGTAACAAAGCTAAATGGTTATCACAGATCAATTAGCCAAAACATGTGTATTAAGCAAGCAAGAAGAAAGGCATGATCCACATAACATAATAGACAAAGATACAGCAAGACTTTATATAAATAAATCATGCAAGTCATGAATAATGGGTAATTACCACAACAAACATATCTACCAATGATAACATAGAATCCTTTCGGCCTATATACTACATCATCACGAGCGCATTAAGAATGGTTTATATTAAATATACATACATATGAATTCCTCCCAACCTAGTCGGTTAACATAAGGAAGGGTCTTAAACATTATTCTACATGGGTTGTTTATCAATTTACCACACAATTCTCACAAGTATGATATTGACACGCCATAGACAAACTGTTCAAAATACATCAAGACAATTAACCCTTTTGGCCTATTTCAATTGCAATGATATACCAAAATATAAACAATGATCCAAGTAAAGATAACATTGAATTCATAAACATATATATTCATAAGTCATAGCAAAATCATCCAAATATTATATCATGTTTCACATATTACCCAAACAAACAACGAACACTACATCATAACCAAACCAATAACCAATTGCTCCCACAAACAACCAACATCCAAACCTACTAAGAGAACCCACAGGACTGTCACTACCCCACTGGAAATCAAGAACGTATCACCAAATGGTGTGTTTGGTAACAGGTTTAATATAGTAAAGGAATTAGAGATTTGGTGTGAATCTTCTAATCCTCATGGTATAATGTATTTAGATTCCAAAAATATGGTGTTTAGGGTCTGGAAATGGTGGTGATTCAGTGGTGGTTCGTGGTGGTAGTGGTGGTGACATGGTGGTGTAAAGGGGTGTTTAGATCATTGGATCCTAAGATCCTCACGACTCCTCCTCTTCTCTAATGATAGTATGAGTTGTGTGTGTTGTGTTATGTGTTGTTGTAGAAGTTGTGTAAAATGAGAGAATTTCCTCTCAATTTATAGGTTGGGCGAGGGTAAAAGTGCAGTGCACTTCCTTGAGAAGTGCGGTGTACTTTGCTTCTTTATTGCATAGATCTTTAATGCTGAGATGAAGTGCAGCGCACATGATGTAGAAGTGTGTCGTACTTAGGGTATTAATTATCATTCATTAACTTCGTCCTAAAGTGCGGCGTACTTTCTAAGAAGTGCGGCATACTTTGCTTGATTCTTGGACTTAGTATTATCTTCTTTTATTTTTTTCCGTAAGGTGTAAAATACTTGTGTCTTTAGTCTTTTTGAGCTTGAGATGTCTTCAAGTGAACCTGCACATATTTCATGCTTTTAAGTATCGAAATTTCACGAGAAATGATATAAATAGATACAATAACGCCGCCAAAAACATTTATAATTTAGGCGTTATCAGTGATAAACAAGAAGAAGATTTTCGGACACTAAAGGAGAAACTGTGTAATGCTCCTGTGTTGACACTTCCCGATAGACTAGACGACTTTGTGGTTTACTGTGATGCATCAAACTAAGGTTTCGAGTGTGTTTTGATGTAGAGGGGCAAAGTAATTGTGTATGCATCTAGGCAGCTTAAGGTAAATGAGAAGAATTACATCATGCATGACTTGGAGTTGGGTGCAGTAGTATTCGCTCTTAAAATTTAGAAACATTACTTGTACGGGACAAAGAATGTTATTTACACTGATCATAGAAGTCTTCAGCATATATTTGACCAGGAAGAGTTGAACATGCGCCAAAGGCGATAGATTAAACTTTTCAGCGACTATGACGACGAAATTCGTTGCCACCCTGGTAAAGCGAACGTAGTAGCAGACGCGTTGAGTAGGAAGGAAAGGGTCAAACCAAGATGAGTATGTGCTATGAGCATGACGATCTATTCGGGCATCAAGACTAAAATATTAGACGCACAAAGCGAAGCTTCCAAGGATTTCAAAGCCCCAGCAGAAATGCTGCGGGGGTTGGATAAGCAGTTCGAAAGAAGGAATGATGGTGGATTATATTTCATGGACCGAATATGGATTCCATCATCAGGCATTGTAAGAACCCTGATTATGGATAAAGCCCACACCTCAAAGTATTATGTACATCCAGGAGTGGATAAGATGTACTACGATTTAAGAGATTTGTATTGGTGGCCAGGAATGAAATATGACATTGCAATGTACGTTAGCAAGTGTCTGACTTGTTCAAAAATTAAAGCCAAACACCAAAAGCCCTCAAGTTTATTTCAACAACTAGAGATTCCTGAGTGAAAATGGGAGAAGATAACCATGGACTTGTTCACGAAACTGCCCAGAATCAGTAGTGGGTATGATACGATTTAGGTTATTGTAGACAGATTGACCAAGTCTGCTCATTTCCTACCTATTTGTGAAGATTACAAGATGGAGAAGTTGGCAAGGATTTATATCAATGAAGTTGTAGCAAGGCACGGTGTGCCTGTGTCTATTGTCACACCCCCAAACAGGGCCTGGTCGGAAACACGTGTCCGGGGGCGTGACGTCATAATACACATCGCACAAGATACAAAGAACGACCTCTACGGGTACGTTTAAAATCCAACATCGTTGCATTGATTAAAATAGTTAAAGTTTTACATAGGCCCAACGATAATATGCGGAAGCGAATAAAAGGTTTTAAAGTTTAACAACGATGTTAACATAGATAATAATAATTCTTGAAAATAGGTCTAATGCAAGGCAACACCAACAAGCAAGCAAAGACATCCATAGCTAAGCACTTGAGAAAAACATGCTAAAATGGTCAACATAAAGTTGGTGAATTCATAGGTTTGAATTTAATATAAGAGTGGACCACAAGTTTACAGTACGCACGTGACAGTTATATGAGATACAACTTCACATAAAAAGAAATCTATTGTTGCACTAAGCTCATGACAGCGAAGCTCAATTTAAAAGGAAGCATTTTATATGCCAAATAGAATTACTTTGCCCTAAAGGTATCTGACCAAGATCACCTATTGAAATCCGACATGGTATATATCCATTTATCGGGAGCCCCGTGGGTAGTGAGTGCTACTCACCCGGATAGGGATAATTAGTCCTAATAGATTTATTTACAACATTCGCGCTTACTTAACCAGTCAGCGTTTAAGCAATTGACGGTTTCATGAATAATTCGGGCATTAGTGGTCTATTCTCTACTTAGGCAACATGTAATCAGGAAAAAGGAAATGTAAAGTAACTATGTCCATAGATTAAAAAACAAGCAATGTTTCTCACCCCAAAATAGTAATGTAAAAGTAGTAAAACATGGGGCTATGAACTCACCTTAGAAAGATGAGCAAATGATTATCACGCAAGTAAAAGATGATATAGAAATCTAGCCGCGACCTAGAATAATAACGCGTCTCAGAAACACGGAAAGTATGCCAAGAATTGCACAATATGTTCATCACCAAAATACATCCATGTTGTTCGCTGAGTTGATTATCAAATCATGACAAAATAAAATCATATTGTTTTTCGTTAAGTTTCGGCGTTTAACCAAAAATTACTATTTTAGTAAGTTTCTATTTTAGGAAAGTTTTTAGTTTCAAGACGTTAATACCGTCCCCTATATTTATTAAGTTTCCATATTCTCAAAACGCACTAACTAATCTTAATCGCTTAACTTCTATGTCCGTTCCGCTAAATTTTTACCAAACTTACTATTTTTAGTAACCTTATCGTTTTTCCTAAAATATGTTAACAACGTCTTTAAACGATACTAATCAATAGGTATGTGTTACTATATGTTTCGCTAGTGTTTAGAAAGTCTAAAAATGTCCGAAAGTGTCTGAAAACCCATTTACTATTCACATCAGCAATTATTCATTTTAGTTTTGTCGAAAAATGTTTCAAGTTTCATTTGGCCATAACTTGGCCGTTTTAAGTCCGATTTTAGTGTGCGATATATGAAAAACTATCTATTTGAAACAAGCTCTCCAAAAACTACTTTTACGCCTATTGAAAACATTTTTAGTTCGACCAAAACCCCAAAACCATTTTGGATCAGCAAGCACTTTTTGTCAAGAACGCAACCAAAATCCACCCAAACTTCACAATAGTGTCTAATCTAGCCTAATCTCTATTCACAACTGATCCATAACAAAACCACACCTAAAGCTAACATAATCCCTTCATTTCTATTGTTGCAACTCTCATTCAACTCTCATCTCACCAAGAACACAATATTTAACTAGTAAAACAAAGTAGCATCATTATTTATGAAATATTGTTTTAAAGTCTTATAAAATTTAAACACAACATAAGGATGTATAGATCTTGAACATATAAGAAGAACATAAGTAAACCACAAAGAAAGATTCAAGACACTTACAAGAATGAAGAACAAGTAGAGAAATCACAAGATCTATACCCCAAAATAATAGATCTATAAAACCCAACAACAAATCTTGAAACCCTAACTTAGATCTTGATAAAAAAAACCTTTAAACCAAAAAACCCATACTTTAAACCACCTTAGATGTTCTTAGAAATAAACCTATAATGCTTGGATTATGTAAGAAATCAAAGATATGAAAACCCTAAGAGGGTGTTTGTTTGCCGTGAGCTAGGAGAGCAAGAGAGGGAGAGAAAACAAATTTCGGAGACTATGAAATGAGAAGTGAAACCCTAGTTGTGAGAATGTAAAGTATTTATAGGAAAAGATTAGGTCAAGGGTTCTTGTTTTGTAGCACTAAATGACCAACACACACCAAAGGTGTGTGTACACCTTTGTTCGGCCGAAACATACCCACAAGGACCATTATGGTTCAAATTTTTGGATCATGGTTCATATTAGATGCATAAGTTAGTCTTGAGTTGGTCAAATGAAGTCAAAATGTGTAAGTATCACATGATCTTGTCTAACTTGAGAAAATGTGCATGAGAAGGACCCTCTCATGTGTCACTTTCATGCACACATGCATGGGATTTTCAAAAGATGCTCTTGTATTTAATTTCAAGACTTATGGTGCATTTGGTTTGGGTTTAGGCGTCCGATTTTAATAAGGGGGGATATGAACAAAAATTTTGACTTATAAACATAAGATGGACGATAACTAAAGTTTACGCGAAAAGATTCCGAGTTTCCAGGGTTTCGTTCGGTCAAAAACATAAAAAAACGTAATTTAAACGTTAAAGCATAAAACTAAATACTAGGAGTGATTGTAAACTACGAAACACTTAGAAAAGATAAAATAACTCATATAATAACTAAACTAATCAAAATCTGAAGTCGGAACGCGTCCGATGATGTTTTTCAGATTTACGTAGGTTAACTTCCCGGTAAACTGCCAGATTCAAACGTAACGTATAAAAGTCAAAAATAATGACCAGAAAAGTTTAAAATATTAACCTGAAATTTGCAGGGTGTGCCATTCTTCCCCCGTTAAAAGAGCTTTGTCCTCAAAGCTTAAGACGTAGACGAAGGGCTAACGAAAAGATGAGGGTACTTCTTCTTCATTTGATCTTCATGCTCCTAAGTAAACTGTCACACCCCGCCAAGGCGGAAACACGAGGCGTAACATCATGGATATCATCACAACACAATGGCGTCTATATAGAGAATTCTACATGCAATAAATAAGCAAAGTATAGGCACAAAGTGTCATAACAATGCCCATAAACTAACCAAATCCAAAAGGCGTCTTTATTGATGGAACGGAAGTTCTTGCCAATACAAAGACATGCAACAATTATCCATAATCCAAACAAGGCAAAATTCAAGACAATAAAGCAATAAATTCCATGACATCCTACGGTCTCTTTCTAGCCACTTCTCTCTATCTTATTCCCATGGTGCTCACCTGAAAATGATGCTTAAACGTCAACATAAAGTTGGTGAGAGTCATAGGTTTAAGACACACATAACAATCCTTTAAAACCAATTACTGTGATAAATAAAACATAGCATAGCAGGATATTAAACGAACTATCATACAAGCTAACATGCAACCACACCAAACCATGTTGAGACGGTCACGCTCAACATCACAAACAAGGGAACGGAACGTGTCCCACGATCCACAACAATGAGACGATCACGCTCACTATCAACAATCCACAGCAATGAGACGATCACGCTCACTACTAACAATCCATCAATGCCCTGAGACGGTCACGCTCAAGCACAACAAACAAGGGAACAGAACGTGTCCCACGATCCACAACAATAGCAAGTAGCACATAACATACAATAGTCACGTATAGCCCATGCCTCATTTAAAACACATTATCACAGTAACTAATACATTTAAACTCATAGCATCATTTTCACCCTAAGAAAAAGAGGCTATGAAACTCACCTGATGCTTAAGCAAATTCCCAATCCTTGCATGAAACTAAACAATCAAAACAAACACGCGTTACACGCGACCAAGCCAAATGCTTATACCCATGTAACAATCATATGATGTATGTCTAAGGTGTTTAATTACCCTCATAGGTCACCATGACACCATGCTCAACCTTAACCAACATGTTTACACACTTTTCCAAAGTCTTACAATTTACCCAAAAACGCAGAATTTTGACATCACTTTATCATTTTCTAAACCATACCTACTGAGCTTTATAAATTTTACCAAAAATCATAGGTTCAATAACATGAGTCTACTATCTCCATGATTTTTCCACTAATTTATTTCCCATCTTAAGTGCCCCAAATAAAATCAAACTTTTAACTACTCATTTTTGGATCTGATCGCACACTAAAAGTTTGGACCTATAAACCATACTTAGACTCCAAATCAGAAGCTCTCCTTTGGGGGATTTTTAATAGACACATAGAACTAAACTCCTGTAGGTTGGATAATCCTAATTCAAATTTTAAGTGGGGGTTTTACACCTTGTAATCTGACCTAAATCTGACCCGAACTTACTACTTTGACAACTTTTCTCGTAACCAACTTTTCAATGACTTCCCGACCTTAAAAACTTACGAGGCTGGATGTTCTGGAAACTAGACTCTCTGAGCTACATCATAGACACCGTAAACTTGACAAAAGCTATTACCATCATCGAGATAACAGCTGAACAACACAGCCCTAAATTCTGCCCTAACCTAAATCAAGTTCTAACGCGATCTAAACCCTAACACTCGCATCAAACGAACCCTAATCAAACCCTAATCATTATAACATAATTATAACTCATTAATTACAGATTTAATGAAACCCTAATTATCTACCATATTAATTATTACATGATTAAAGATTAATAATTAACAAAGATTAATTAAAACTTACCTTAGAACTTGTTTTCTTCACAAAAGCAAAACCCTAATTTTTTTTCTCCTCTTTTTCTTCTTTGGTCGACTGATTCTCACAAGGGGGGGGTTTTTTTTATTTAATTATTAATTAACTAATTATTATCATTACCTTAATTTTTCATAAAAACCTAAGCTAATTTGGGTAAACCTTTTTACATAAACGCAAGTCACTAACTTTCTAAAATCAACTTTTCATTTCACCAACTCACTTTCTATTTTTAGAAAGTTCATTAAAACTCTTATATTTTACAAAACTCATGTCCTTCTCATAGGTCATACTTCCCACATTAACCCAACGCTTAGACATCCACATATTAATCAAAACAACTCACTCAAAATACCACTCATTCCGATTATCACTATAAGTGATCAAAAATGGAAATTCTCAATCATATACCTCATTCTAATCAAATATGAGATGAACACGCATCTCAAGTTGATTACTAATCACCCAAACAAACAACATAAGGCACAAAATAAGCACATACACAAATACCTTAGCCAACTCTAACGGATTGACTAACCTGCCCAAATCACGGGTGTCACAGTATCCCCTCCTTTAGGAAATCTCGTCCCGAGATTTAACTAGCCGATTCATCAATTCTTTCAACAAACAACTAATGATACTTAGACTTCATACAATCCTCGGGCTCCCAAGTAAACTCAGGACCACGTTTAGAATTCCAACAAACTTTCACAAGCGATATCTTACTGCTAATAACTTTGCTTGCCCACACAAGGGTACGCATAGCAGCATAACCACTCCAAACGAAAAGAAACATCCAATTACCTGAACCTCGCCCGTCATCGAGGAAACTCGTCAAAATCCTTAAGTTATGTAACAACGTCATTTACAACCCGGCCTCACAACTCATCAAACAAGAACCGTCTTGAAACCGAGTTATAAATTGTTACAAAACTCAACGCGTTTGAAGAATCGGCTCGACTTCGAGTTTATTCAAATTATAACTTTAACCAACACCACATAAAAACATTTAAAGGCGTACTAAGGTCTATCAGTAACCTTTCGTACCTATCTTCAACTAATACTTCCAATGACCTTTTGTTCAATGAACAAGTGTGGATACTCAGTTTACTTTATGTCCTAAAGACCTCGCCTCGAGCCCATACAGACCTTAACTATTACCCTCTAACTACATTTTAACCTTTTAACTTCACGGCCACTATTCTCTGCAGGTTCCTCAACAAAACGAAGAGTTTTGTCAACCTTTATCTCATCCAAAAGCACATGCAGGCTAGCATCTGCCAAATATTTCTTTAGGTTTGACACATGAAACGTGTCACGTACCCCACTCAATTCCTTAGGCAATCTCAACCGATAAGCTACAGGACCGATCCTTTCAAGAATCTCAAATTGCCCTACATACCTCGGTGCTAGCTTACCCTTTTTCCCAAAACGAATTACACCTTTCCAAGGCGTCACTTTCAATATTACTCAATCTCCAACCTCAAACTCTAACGGTTTGCGCCTATTATCAGCATAGCTCTTTTGACGATTCTTTGCCGGTTTTAGTTTCTCTTTTATCAACACAACTTTATTAGTCATTTCTTGAACCAATTTAGGTCTAATCAACTACTTTCCCTAATCTCAGCCCATAAAACAGGCGTCACACACTTCCTTCCATACAAAGCTTCGAACGGAGCACACCGTATGCTCGAATGATAGCTATTATTGTAGGAAAACTCAGTCAATGGTAGATGAACGTCCCAACTACCAACAAAATTAATCACCCACGCCTTTATCGTATCCTCCAAGGTCTGAATCGTACACTCATTTTATTCATCCTTTTAAGGATGATAAGCGTTACTCATATCCAATTACGTCCCTAAAGCTTTTTGCACTGTTTGCCATCAACATGACGTAAACCGTTCCATATCGATCCGAAATAATCGACACAAGAACTCCATGTCGTGCGACTATTTCATCAATGTAGATCTTTGCCTATTTTTCTGTACTATAGTCTTCTCGTATTGCCAGAAAATAAGCTAACTTAGTCAGTCTATCGACTATCACCCATCTCACATCATAACCACTCCTCATCCTAGGTAGCTTTGTTATAAAATCCATAGTCTTATTATCCCATTTCCACTCAGGTATCTCTGGCTGTTGCAGCAAACTCGAAGGTCTTTGGTGCTCAGCCTTTACCTTTGAACACGTTAAACATTTACTAACATAAGTAGCAATATCTCTCTTCATTCCCGGCCACCAGTACATACCTCGAAGATCATAGTACATCTTATCCGCTCCAGGATGCACAGAGTACTTAGACTTGTGAGCTTCATCCATGATCATCGTTCTCACACCTCCTACTAATGGAACCCATATACGGTCCATGAAGTACAAACTCCCGTCCTCCTTCTTTTCCATCTGTTGATCTAAACCATGTAGGCTTTCTGCGAGTACGTTCCCTTGCTTGAACGCCTCACTCTAGGCCGCTCGTATCATTTCTCTCATTCCAGTCTGAATAGTCATAGCCATCGCTCTTACACGTCTAGGCTTTTGTGATCCGTGTAGATAACACTCTTAGTACCGTCCAAATAATACCTCCAAGTCTTAAGAGCAAACACAACCGCTCCCAACTCTAAGTCGTGCGTCGTATAATTCTTCTCATGGATTTTTAGCTGTCTTGATGCATAGGCAATTACTTTGCCTCTTTGCATGAGTACACATCCTAACCCTTGATTTGACGCGTAACAGTAACCCACAAAATCTTCAATTCCATCAGGCAACGACAATATTGGATCATTACACAAACTTTTCTTCAAGGTTTGAAAAGCCTTCTCTTGCTTCTCGCCCCACTCATACTTCTGATTCTTCCGAGTCAACGAAGTAAGGGGGTTTAGCAATCTTTGAGATGTTCTCGATAAAACGTCAGTAGTAACCAGCTAAACCTAAGAATGATCGTACTTCAGACGGTAATGTATGAGCTTTCTGATTCTTCATTGCTTCAATCTTACTTGGGTCCACGTGAATTCCATTAGGATTGACCACGTGACCAAATAAATACATTTCCTTCAACCAAATCTCACACTTAAAGAACTTCACATACAACCTCTCCTTCCTCAACAACTCCTATCCTAACTTCAAATGATCCTCATTATCTTCCTTCGACTTTGAACATACCAGAATATCGTTAATGGACACCCTAACAAACTCCTCCAAATACGGCTTGCACACTCGTTTTATTAAAACCGCTGGTGTATTGGTTAATCCCAAAAGGCATAACGGTAGCCTCAAAGTGTCCATACCGCGTCTTCACTATGGTTCTTGGAATACCTTCTTCATGCTTACACATCCGATGATAACCAAATCGAATATCTATCCTTAAGAAATGACACGAACTTTGTAACTGGTCGAAGAAGTCGTCGATTCTGGGGAGGGTTTAACGGTTCTTCATGGTCAACTCATTTAATTCCCGATAATCTATGCGCATTCGAATGAACCATCCTTCTTCTCGACGAACAATGCAGGTAATCCCCACAAAGAGTGACTTGTTCAAATTAGACGTATATCAAACGAGTTTAAAGGATTACGAATGATCGATTAAGGTAGCAAACAAATTTCGAATCAAAGACTAGAAGATATCTAAGGGATTTTGCCAACGAGAGTAGACACGGATCGAACGTCATGAGAATCCTTACAAAGAAAGGATAGAACAAATGTTCCGATAGAACATACAAATGAAAGAATCCATAACCATACCACGACTAAAGGCACACTTAATGAATAACAATACATATCAAGATCGATAAAAGAGAAATATATAGAGTTCTTAATCCAATAATCTACTTTATCCGAAAGAACCAACTAAACACCGTTTTCATATGAAATACTTTAAACATATTACTCATTTAAAAAATATACAAGTCATTTTATATAAGAAATCCGTTCAGACATTTTAAGTCACCTTAAGTAAAAATTTTGTAAGACATTTTATTCATAAAGATTATATTATAAACGGTTTTTGACAGTAAACTGATATTACCTTGAATTTATGAAATCATTGTAGACACAGTTCTTGTTTTATTTTATAAAAGTTTAAGAGACAACTTATAAAAATAGTATCACCATAAACTTACCAAAAATAATCCTCCTAAATGTCTTTAAAGTTATTTCAAAAAGGATTTTCACGCTTCATTATCACCATAAAAGTAATAGCTCTAACAATTGTCATTGTAGTGCCAAAAGGGATTGTAAAATACTGTAAGGACTCTAACACAAATCTAATGTTTGGAAGGGAAGGAAAGTATAGGGAAACACATATACCAAAATAACAGTCAAATGAACACATACAAGTAGACATTCACACAAAGATATTGCAAACCAAGCAAAGAACGTAAAGACTCATCCGTACTAACGATCGAAAGACAATCATAAGAAAGAATCAATACTAACATGTCACAAACATGTTACAAAATTCAAATGATGTATAAAGAAGGGATTAAATATCTGTACTAACTTGTCACGAACCAACAACGCTCAAAAGAAAAATCCGATATTCATATGAGAAATCAAAACAAGGAATCACCAACGAAAAGTACCAGTCTCCAAAGGAAAACAGATCTGGATAACCAATATTTATCGCGATGCCGAATAGGAGAAAGAATAGGACATCCGTACTAACATGGTAAAATCAAGGGATGCTAAACTTAAAATTAAGTATCCGAACAAAATGTCGAGCAACCGAACCAACTTATGAATCACAACAACAGTACCAATGGTATCCAAGATATCCGCAAACGATAGATGAAAGGGAACCTTACTATCTACACAACTCGGCCCAATAAAATCGCCTATCAGGTTAAGAGAAAAATTCCCTAACCATACAACCATCCTCAACGGGATTGCACATAACATTTACACTACCATCCACATAACCATTTAACAAACAAGCATCAATTAATGCAATCATGGTCACAAGTCCACGTGTGTGATGCCATTATGTTAGGATCTAGAACTAGATAGATCTTCTAGCCTTCGTGGTTGTATAGTACTTATGTAATCACAAGTATATACGTGAGAGACTCTAACAATTGTTTAGGCGGAAACTAAACAATCAAATATAACTCAAACATGATGACCCACCAAAACGACATTTATATAAAGATAGAAATAAAAATAAAACGACAGCCTATAATATGCCACAAAAATAATACGAAATATCCTAAAAAAAAAAAAAAAAAACCGAAAGAAATCATCGATAATAACAACGCTTCGAGATAGAAGACGAAATAAACTTATGTTAGGCCTCGCTTGGGTTTGACTTTGCTTTCGCAAGAGTAACCCGACTCTGCGGGTCCATGCCTACTATGAGCGTCCGACAAGAGATCTGAGCCGGCCTCCTTCCCGCGACCCTTCTAACTACTCTTCCTCCTTCGGTTCCTCGAGAGGCTCTTCCTCAATTGGCTCCTCTTTCGAATCATATGCTACCGAGTATCTTATAGGTCGAAATAAAAAGATATATAAGCTATGCAAAAATAGAGGGGAGGCATAGCAGTTATAGCATTAAACACTTAAGCCCTAAATGCATCTACATGAAGGACCCCTAGGTTATAGTCTAGGCTCAACCACCTACTTCTCTATAACCAAAGGCTCTGATACCAATCTGTCACACCCCGCCAAGGCGGAAACGCGAGGCGTAACGAGAAAGGATATCATCACAACACAATGGCGTCTATATAGAGAATTCTACATGCAATAAATAAGCAAAGTATAGGCACAAAGTGTCATAACAATACCCATAAACTAACCAAATCCAAAAGGCGTCTTTATTGATGAAACGAAAGTTCTCGCCAATAGAAAGACATGCAACATTTATTCATAATCCAAACAATGCAAAATTCAAGACAATAAAGCAATAATCTCCATGACATCCTATGGTCTCTTTCTAGCCACTTCTCTCTATCTTATTCCCATGTTGCTCACCTAAAAATGATGCTTATACGTCAACATAATGTTGGTGAGAGTCATAGGTTTAAGACACACATAACAATCCTTTAAAACCAATTACTGTGATAAATAAAACATAGCATAGCAGGATATTAAACGAACTATCATACAAGCTAACATGCAACCACACCAAACCATGTTGAGACGGTCACGCTCAACATCACAAACAAGGGAACGGAACGTGTCCCACGATCCACAACAATGAGACGATCACGCTCACTATCAACAATCCACAACAATGAGACGATCACGCTCACTACTAACAATCCATCAATGCCCTGAGATGGTCATGCTCAAGCATAACAAACAAGGGAACGGAACATGTCCCACGATCCACAAAAATAGCAAGTAGCACATAACATACAATAGTCACGTATAGCCCATGCCTCATTTAAAACACATTATCACTGTAACTAAAATATTTAAACTCATAGCATCATTTTCACCTCAAGAAAACATAAGAAAAAAGGGCTATGAAACTCACCTGATGCTTAAGCAAATTCTAAATCCTTGCACAAAACTAAACAATCAAAACAAACACGTGTTACACGCGACCAAGCTAAATGCTTATGCCCATGTAACAATCATATGATGGATGTCTAAGGTGTTTAATTACCCTCATGGGTCACCATGACACCATGCCCAACCTTAACCAACATGTTTACACACTTTTCCACAGTCTTACAATTTACCCGAAAACGTAGAATTTTGATATCACTTTACCATTTTCTAAACCATACCTACTGATCTTTATAAATTTTACCAAAAATAACAGGTTCAATACCTTGAGTCTACTATCTCCTTGATTTTTCCACTAATTTATTTCCCCTCTTAAGTGCCCCAAATAAAATCAAACTTTTAACTACTCAGTTTCGGATCTGATCGCACACTAAAAATTTTGAACCTAAAAACCATACTTAGACTACAAATCAGAAGCTCTACTTTGGGGAATTTTTAATAGACACATAGAAATAAACTCCTGTAGGTTGGCTAATCCTAATTAAAATTTTAAGTGGGGGTTTTACACCTCGTAATCTGACCTAAATCAGACCCGAACTTACTGCTTTGACAACTTTTCTCGTAACCAACTTTTGAATGACTTCCCGACCTTAATAATTTGCGAGGCCGGATGTTTTGGAAACTAGACTCTCTGAGCTACATCATAGACACTGGAAACTTGACAAAAGCTATTACCCTCATTAAGATAACAGCCGAACAACACAGCCCTAAATTCTGCCCTAACCTAAATCAAGTTCTAACGCGATCTAAACCCTAACACTCGCATCAAACGAACCCTAATCAAACCCTAATCATTATTACCTAATTATAACTCATTAATTATAGATTTAATGAAACCCTAATTATCCACCATATTAATTACTACATGATTAAAAATTAATAATTAACAAAGATTAATTAAAACTTACCTTAGAACTTGTTTTCTTCACAAAAGCAAAACCCTAATTTTTTTTCTCCTCTTTTTCTTCTTTGGTCGACCGATTCTCACAAGGGGGGGATAAAATTCGTTTTTGGGGGTCCTTTATTTTATATATATAGTGTAAATAATTTCCTAATTAGAGTCCTAATCAAATTGGGCTTTTTTTTCTTTTTTTTTCTTTTTAAACCCAAACCGGCCGAACCCTTTATTATATATATATATTTTTTATTTTTTTTATTTAATTATTAATTAACTAATTATTATCATTACCTTAATTTTTCATAAAAAGCTAAGCTAATTTGGGTAAACCTTTTTACATAAACGCAAGTCACTAACTTTCTAAAATCAACTTTTCATTTCACCAACTCACTTTCTATTTTTAGAAAGTTCATTAAAACTCTTATATTTTACAAAACTCATGTCCTTCTCATAGGTCATACTTCCCATATTAACCCAACGCTTAGACATCCACATATTAATCAAAAAAACTCACTTAAAATACCACTCATTCCCATTATCACTATAAGTGATCAAAAATGGAAATTCTCAATCATATACCTCATTCTAATCAAATATTGAAATGCACACGCATCTCAATTAATTACTAAAACCCCAAGCAAACAACATAAGGCACAAAATGAGCACATACACAAATACCTTAGCCAACTCTAACGGATTGACAGCCCAAATCACGGGTGTCACTAAAACTAAGAGATATTATTACCATTTTAGTAAGAAAAAAAGGTTTCCTTTCTTCATATTAGTCATTGTCGTTGCACCGATCCTCATCGTATTATGTTGTGTGTGTCTTTTGTGTAAGAAGAAACGCAACAATCAACCATCTCAATCTTCAGGAAATGAACGGTTCTTGAAAGTTTCATACAATCAGCTTCTCAAGGCTACTGACGGTTTCTCTACATCAAATTTGATTGGCGAGGGTGGGTTCAACTCTGTTTATAAAGGAATCCTCGATTCTGATGATGATAAATTTGTTGCGGTCAAAGTTCTACATCTTCAAAATCGAGGAGCCCATAGAAGTTTTCTAGCAGAATGTGAAGCATGGCGGAATATTCGACACCGTAATTTGTTGAAGATAATAACTTCATTTCAGTACTTGATTTCCAAGAGCACATATTTTATAGCTTTGGTATACGAGTTTATGTCGAATGGAAGTGTGCACGATTGGCTTCATTCAAATGCAAATCATCTAAACTCAACCTTCTTCAAAGAATAAATATTCTTAGAGATGTTGCAACCGCACTTGACTATCTTCACATTCGTTGCCAAACAATGATTGTTCACGGTGACTTGAAACATTGTAACATTCTACTTGATGATGATATGGAGGCTCAATGACGGAGACATTGTTTTAGCTCTAACCCCCTAGTACTTGGTACAGACTTAAACCAAAACAACTCAACTGGGGTTAAAGGAACAATTGGTTATGCACCTCCAGGTAACTCTACTTTTATTCCATGATGCTTATATTTACTTACAAGTATAAAATAATTAATTAATCTTTTTTCATTTGTAGAGCATGGTACCGGGAGCGAGATGACAAGTAGTGGGGACGTCTACAGTTTTGGAATATTATTACTAGAGTTGATGACCGGGAAAAAGCAGATAGACGACATGTTTAATGAAGGTCTTAGCATTCATAAATTTGCTTCCATGGCATTGCCAATAATCATGTAGTTGATGTTATTGATGGTGATGCAATTGTGTTGCAAAGTACGGAAGCGAATGCCAAGAAAGTGGAAGAATGCTTAACTGCAACTATCAAGATTGGATTATCATGCTCTGTGGATTCCCCGCCCCAACGAATGAAAATAGAAATCGTTGTCATTGAATTGCAGTGTATTCTCGATGTGCTCAAAAATATAAAAGGTACTCTATTCTTACTTTTTGTAGAATGTGATTTTACATGAGTTAGTCAATAAATCGTCACTAAAATGCTTTTAATATTGTCTTTTCGAACTCTTTCAGGTCTAATACCAAGCTTGCATTGTGAAGTTGAAAGTAATTGCAACAAGGAGCAGTGCATGTAGTATATAAATAAACGTTACGGTGTCGAGCATGTTTGTAAGTGTGGTTTCATTTTCTTGTTGCATAAGTGTAAGAGACGTACTACGTCTAGTGACACATCATATGTGTGAAACTCGTTTATGATTATGTGTAGTTTATTTTCCCACAAACCAATATGTGGTGTTGAATTCTGCTGAAATTTTACTTGGAACAAAATTGTCTTAATCATATTGTTTGATTTCTTAACGTGACTATTCTGGTTATTCCTGTTTTTTAGACTCTTTTGATTGGAAGCAATAAGGGTTTCGAGTAGTGTATGACAAGTTGTCTAACCAAAGCAGTAAGCGATTTTGCAATGTCAAAATCACTACAGAACAACGTAGATGAATTGTTGCAGTTATGCTTTTCGTTTGCAGCCATTAATTATGTAGAAGTGTGTAATGCCCAAAAACCGGAGTATTGTTTTTTTAGGAGTTTATATTTTTATCTTAACATGGACTGAACCATTTTATACGGTCGACGTTGCCAGAAAAACATCTCCAAGGGGCTTGTTGCAGTTCTGTAAAATAAAGGAAAAAATTTATATAAGTTGTTTTGGTACTCTACTTTAATAAGTTCAATATATATGATAACATTAAAAGTATTTGATTTGGGAGGTTTTATGTACTATGGTACCCTTATTTTATCCACAATGTTGGACGTACTTTTTTTTAATTTAACACCTCAAGTAAAATTGGGTCGAAATAGCCATCTGTACTAGTGTGTGTTAGTTGCTGTACTGAATGTTTTTGGAACCTGTTACCACTAACAGATGATTTTCGCTGGCTTAATCCGGCCCCTTCACAATCCAAGTTTTTGGTGTTGAATTCTAAAGGTGTTTTGAAGCAATAAACAAACTGAATATTACATGGTTTTACGTGTAAGTTGATACTAATAGTTGACGTTTACCAAATTTACAAGTTACATAGTGTTTTACTAAGAGCATGGACATACGCAAGCTAAGTAGAAAAATTAATACACCAACTTATTATACTAATAATCGATACAGTAGGACTTCCATCTTTATTTGTCACGGATAGTGTGTTTGATCATATGAGTCGGTAAAAAATGACCTAATTAGTTGCAATCTACTGTAAATCGAGTGAAGTTTAACCTAACTAGTTTGGGCTTTTGCACTCTATGCTCATCATACTTTCTCAAAATGTCTATATAGGTCATCGTACAAATTCTTTGTTGATTCAAGTTATTCTACTTCTACAAAATTTTAAAGTAGTCAACAAACTTTTAAATATAACGTGTTTAAGTCACTCATGTGACACGTCATTTCCATGTCAACAATTATTTCTATTTAAGATATTATTTTCTTAACAGGTTTTACCTCTAATATACGTATGATTTTCAAAACTAAACAATTTTGTTATAGTTTATATTACTGTAAAGATGGCGGCGTTGTTTTGAATGGTAGCATTTGAGGGAGTCGGTGAGAAGCATTTGAGGGAGCCGGTGAGAAGCGAACGACAACAACGATGGAGGATGTGACGACGGTGGCTTGAATAAAGATGGTGGCGTTGTTTTCCGAAACAACGATGGTTATCGTGTAGACAGGTGGTTGTAGGTGATGGTTGATTTATGGTGGCCCGTGGTCGTAGTTTATGGTGATGGTGAAGGTTTTTGGAATAGAGAAGATAGTGTCGGTATGATTTCAAGTTCTCAACTCCTGTATTGCAGGGCTATTTGATGTCGAGTAAAATGCCATCTGTATAATATAAGTACAACCACATGAGATGCCACGAGAGCACCGGTTTGCCACGAGAGCACTGGTTTGCCACATCAACAAGCTTTAATCGGTTAAATAAAACCCGGTGACTCAATTAAAAATTTTCAGAAGTACAATGATGCGAATAGATTAAAAAATAGTATAGTGACTCAAATGGATATTTTTAAAAAGTACAATGGTCTTGTAGTGCAAAAGCCCAACTAGTTTTTGTTGTTAATTCTCTAAGTCTAAACCAACACATTGTTGAAAGATACACAAACAATGTGCAAAATCATTGAGTTAACATGAAATGATGTACAAGTGTACAACGGCACTGAGGTGAGT